>APFE031036603.1:12046-34133 GCA_000404065.3 Pinus taeda | reverse complement strand
TGTGGCCATAGAAGCCCATATTGTTATTATTGTTGCCTTACATTATTATTTTATGTCGGCTCTGATTATATTATGACCCCTTAGACTCCTATATATAGAAAGGTGGTCTTGTCATTTGTATCATCCAAGAAGCGTTCCTTTATGTAATTTAAAGGAGGTTTCCCCCTCGAAGAGGCTAAATTTTAAGGCATTGATCTATCTTTTTTATCTTTTTGTGAACTGGTTTCATAACAATAAATAGCTTTGTGCACCACAAAATACTATTTAGAACAAAAATAATGATAATAGTAATGGTATCAATATTTTATGATTCAGAGTAACGTTATTGATAATGTAATAATAAACATCAACATGCTTAGTATAAGTATAAATCAATAATTCTTCATTAACCAATCTCACAATAATTCTTCATTAACTAATCCCACATCAATAGATACAAAGAGTATCAATGTATAGATACTCTTATAAATATTATATATTGAACGTCATCCATTTGTGCGATGTCAAGAATGAACATGTACGGCAAATAAGTGCATGATAACTTCTCTGCACCCCATTGCTTGTATATTGAGTATGCATTAGTGCTATGTTAGCGACGAAAATGTACTCATTTTAGAAATAATGAAAATACTTCAATCTATGTTTAATGCCATAATTTCCTATGCACCCCATTGTTTATGTATTGAGTATACATCAATGCCATGTCAGTGATGAAAATGTACTCATTTTAGAAATAATGAAAATACTTCAATATATGTTTAATGCCCATAATTCTTTATGTGCTATTTAATATTTTCACAAGTATGCAAATGTAGTTTATCGCCTCTTTGTTTTTATTTATAAATTTTTTAATATTGGTACATTTTATAATATATCGATTTTTATATTTTAATTAATGTATTTGGATACCATCATAATATTAATATATTATAGCATTAACATAACATTAAGGTATTGTATTATTAAAATAAATATATTCATTAATTACATGTATGTTTATTCTTGTAATAATGCAAATCATTTATATATTTAACTAGTAAACTTAAATATAATAAGAAACCCATTGTTATGTTAGATGGGGCAATACAAAGTCCGATATTAAAAGATATTTTATTGAGATAAACCAACATTTTAAAATATAAAACTTGTACATTTAAATTATATTGTTGGTCATTCATCACTAAAAATGATGTTAGTGTTTCAGCTACTTACATGCACCATTTACCAAGAATATTGTACTTATATTATTTACAATGTTATTTTCATTAGATAAAGATAATCTAATGAATCTAACGTAACAAGTATATTGACATTATATTATAATATGCATGATAGTGGAAAATTACAAACTTATTCTAACATTGAATGCTTCATGAATAATAAACAATTTTTAAATTTATGTTTCATGCAATGTTGCAACTTTAGATGGATCTTCAATGTATGGCATAAGGAACTTGTAGAAGACATCCATGGACAATTGCAATTTGAGTGAAATATAGCCATGTGTGTTAGTTTGAGTGGTTTAGAGCTAGATGTGGTTCCTCCAATAATTTGAAAATCATGAATTTTGACTTGAACTCCATCCACTTAGATTTAGGTGCCATGATCAATGTTAATGGTATACCATGATTACCATTGACAAGTCAAATGGAAGCACTTTAAGGACTTTTTAAGATCTTTTCTTGGTAAATAATTAACTCAAATATAATATCATAATAAATATAAAATATTAACTAAGTAAAAGTAATTATTTATCATAGTTTTCACATTTAATTATTTTATTCCTTCTTATTCAATCATAAATGATGAATCCATTCCATTTCATTTTATTTTCTACAACAATATACAATTGAAAATGAAGAATTTAATGCAACTAAAATAATTGGTTACACATAAAAAAGTCAATGATTATATAATTTTGATGCACATTGTTGTTGGGATAAGTTTTCCCATAATTTAGTTACTCTTTAATTATTTTACTATCACTTATTACACTTATGTAGATACCGCCAATAGCATGTCATGGATACCATCATATCTAATGTCTTTAAATTTCATAATTTTTATAAAGAACAAAATATTAATAAAAATTCCCTAAAATTTCTATGAGATAAAATATAAAAAGAAAAAGGGGAGGTGAGTGTGAGGGGAGATCATCTTTTTATATTGAAAAAAATCAAGAAATAGTCTATGCTTGGGGAATTAGTGAAGCATCTAACTACAAGGTAGATATTTTAAAGTCTTTTCTTACTCGAGGAAACTTTTATGGTTCCATACGTATCATAAAGTGCAAAAACCTTGGAAAATCTTACTAATTCTTTAAATGATAACCATAAAATATTTCGAAATATTTCTATATAATATTCAAATTGTTAATGATTTTATATTATTTTTAGGAAAAAAATGGTACTTTTTAGAGTAAAACACATATGCTATAGAATTTGGGCATATCGTTTTAAAGAAGAATGAAAATGTATAATTCCTTTTTTGGAAAAGAAATGTAAAACTATCTTGTGGGTGAAATTTATCCCCTCAAAGTTTCCCAAAACTTACTTAAGGAGACAGGAATCATATTCCCAACTATGATAGGGGATTCTAATATATTAGTGCATTACTCATAATCCAATTCAATTCCAAATGGTATTCAGTTATATCACTTCATTCTAAGAATGCATGCTTCAGAGAAACGTTTGAGACATTAAAAATTCATCCAAGTTTAACTTAAACACAACTATAGAGTAGAAACCAAAGATAGTATTAGAGTTGAAACAGGAGAAGGAATAATCAAAATAAATATATTATGTATTTCCATCCCCTCACATGAAATTTAGAACTTATACAATTGTGTGCACATCATAAATTCCATAGTCCATCCAAGCACATGATCATGGAGAGGTTTGGCTGGTGGCTAGATCCCTCGAGTTGATCTACCTAGATTTTCATATCGATGGAGTAGTTAGTTACTATCTGTAAACCACATTAAAAAATGTGATAATAGAGAGGGAATTAAAGAAACCAAGGAAGTGCACATCCTAAGCTATACCTTTGAGCATGCAACAAGCTCTATTAAGGACGTGGTTATGTGGAAGGTTATCCAATGTGGGTTGTATTTTTCTTATTATGAGGTTCTACTACTTTATGTTTATAGTCGTTCTCCTTAGTCTAGTATATTTGACTTGTACAAGAGGTAAATGGACAATTCACCCTCCCAATATAACAATATGTTATAGAGGACTCTTTACAAACTTCTATGGAATTAATTTATGTATAACTCTCTTTGAATTGTCATGTATTCTTATAAAATAGGGTCACTTATAGTAGGTTTGTACATCTTATATCATGTGAGAAAATAGTGGTAAGAAGATGCATAATGGGCTAGGAGCTTCAAGTATGGAAGACCTAGTGTAACCTCACTATTTCATCCAAATATTGATTGAGTTGGACGGAGAAATGGAACTAAAAATTATCCATGGAAGCATAGTTCCCTAACTGGTCAGAAAAGGAAATTGATTTTTTATGAGAGATTTTTCGGCGAAAATCACATGATATACCAGTTTTCGATGTGTTTCGAAGCAACCAGTGTGGTTCACCATCAGGACAAGTTGTCCTAATGATGAACCACAATGGTTGGTTCGAAACGCGTCGAAAAATGGTATCTCATGTGATTTTTGCTAAAAAATCTCTCATAAACTTGATATGGATCACAGAAGCCTCAAATCTACAAAGGAAATTGATGTCTAATTATTGGGATTCTAAATAATGCATCAATCCCATATTGGCTTCATGCATAGTTAACGAGGTAAGTGTAAGATATTGGTGGATGAAGTGGACTTTCAAGTAGTCTCTAATTTCTAGCATAGTAAACCATCTTCACCTTCGATATTTCGTTATTCAATAAAGCTCACCCAATGTTAAAGAGGAAACATATTCACACCTCTTCCTATTCATTATGACCAAGAACTTAGTGATTGTAGGTTTTTGCAGAATCCCATTTAAAAATAGCCCAAAAATATGTTTGTAGTGGAGGTGCGTGGGTAGATGTTTTATCAGATTTTTTTTTGATGGTGTGTCTATAATATACAAACACACTAGTGCTTTACTATCCATACAAGAACTAATGTTGAATAGAACATGTTGCACCGTGGAAAATTAAATTTATAAATAAAAAAACGATGCATTAAATAGCAAAACACACTAGTTCTTAAATAATCATAACACTAGAGAAAAATCATCTTTTAAAAATTGTCGGTGCTATATACACATGCAACATTGGTGCCATTACTATAGTAAAACGACTTGGTGCATACCCAGAAGGAGTGCTACTATAGTTTTTAAATATTAGAAAAATGTAGTGCTATATTCTAACCAAGCACTAATGTTATTAATGTATGAAAATGACTCGGGGTGTCTTCTAAAGAGCATTGCTTGGTCATTTTATTTTTTTTAACTCAGTGCTATAGTCTAACAAAGAACTGATGTTGTGCTTGTATTAGAATGTCCCGGTACATCTCAACAAAAGTATCGCTATAGGTTTTTTAATTCGAAAAAATGGTGCTTTTATATATTTGTTGGACTAGTACGATTATAATAACACACCAAATGAGGGTTAAATTAAAAAAAACAAAACTCTTGGTCATAAATTACATTTTTACCATCTACAATGTTGGAGATACTTGAAGCATCGGTCGTAATATTGCCTCATGAAAGTGCCCTGACATCAATTCTTCTCTTGCTCACCATCCTTTTGTACCATGCTCAATGCATGACTTTCCAATTTTTTCAAATACTGGTGAAATTTATTTTTGTTAATTACATGCCAACAATGCCTCCCCGGCGAGAAAATGTCTAGGTAATATCTAGGTTTCTCTCTAATTTAATTTTTTAGCATATTAGAATTTCAAATTAGCTTAAAAGATCCTTTTTTTTTAATTTTTTTTCCTATGTAGTGCACTTCATATGTTTGAGTTCCACCAATAATGGTGCACCCTGTACATATACAACATGCACCATAGTTCGGTGCGTGAACCTAACACACTGCTATTGTTGCAATGTGGTTCATAAATGAAAACAAACCAGGAAAGTGATAAGTTGTAAGTCAGTGCGTACATTTTAAGTTACAATCGATGCATTTATATTTACCAAACACAGCATAAAAATAATATTTAAAAATATAGCTTGGCGCATTCAATAAACTAAACATTCCATGTTGGTGCGAAAATGTTATATGTGCACACCGGTGCGTAAGTGACATGCACAATGATGAAAATTTAAATATGTGAACCAAAAATGATGCACCATATATATTTGCACACTGATTCTAGTGTGGCTATGTTTGATAGTGCACCAGAGCTAGTGCATTATTGTTTTATAGGTGCACCGAGGATTTTTATTTTTTTAATTGAAAGTTATGTTTCCATATTTATAAATAAAATTTTCATTTAATAAAAGAAATTGTATTTTATGAATGAGGCTGGTGTATTTTATATGTCAATCATGTAGGAGAGATGTTAGCAGAGGGAACAATAACAAGAAAAGTGTTGAATTTCCAGGATCCTGGGTCTAGGTTAGAATCTTAGAATCTCTTACATCACCAAAGCAAGAATCTAAAAAAGAATTACTTTACACAGTGGAAAGTATAAAGTGGTAAATCACATATGCACAAGTATACACAATTTTTAACAAAATATTATACAATAATGTACAAAGCAATCTTCGTTAAGTTAAACCAATATGAATAAAAATACAGTCTATGGGATAGAAGATACAATGAAAGTTATGCTACAACTTCTATGTCGTATCTTGTCCTGTCAGTCCTTCACTTCCATACTTCTCTCTAGCTACCCCTTAGTCCTTCAAAGGAAAACTCATAGAGACTCCAGGAGGGATGCCACCTAACACTATTACAATTTGATTCAGCTACAATGTACATAGGTTGATCAAATATTATCTCTCAGTTTATCAATCCTTGAGCTCCACTCTACCAATATAACAGTCACTTTTTCCCATAAACATGTTGCACACTAGGCAGTAAACTTCACCCAACCTTCAGTTGTCTTGGTCACTTCAAGATTTATTGTCTAGCGCTACTTTAGGTAGCCAACACGCTTCCCTCCAATAGACCAATGGCACCCAACACTCCATTGTAGGATCTTCTCATAGAAGGGCTTCCGATCACCAAACGAAGCCCTCAAATTGCCTCCCACTGGTTGCATTAATTCTTTCCACACATGGACCATCCAACTAGCATTGAAAACTACATAAATACATACCTCTGCTAACTCAAGGTCTATTGTTTCTTCTGTACACTTAGATAATTGGTTAGGGCTTCCTAGTTGCCTGCTACAACCCACTTTTCTTAACTTCCAGACTTCCCAAATAATCCATCCTTCTACCAAACTTGTACCTTCCCTTACATTGTTATTTTCTCCACCTTCTAGGCTTTCAAGCACTGCCCTACATCCTCCTTTTCATATATCAACCTATCGTGTCTCTCTACTATACCCCATCCTCCTGAACAACACCCTTTATGCTTGTGACATAGCTATAGCAATTCCTCCTAGTTGTCGCTCACTTGTGGGAGTAATATACCACATAGATTAGGCCTATACTCCACCCAAAACTTGACTTAAGTAATGTGTCTTCCTATGAAATTAATTCAGACATGTAATAAAGGTAAAATACGCCCAGAGTTTCCCTTAAACCTCCATGTCATGTCATCCAAAGCCAATGTTTCCTTAGAGATATATATCACAACAATGGATGCACATTTAGATGACGAAATACACTTACAACACATTATATTTATACCAAATACAAGGGATACTTAAATTAGTTAAGATTCATGTCTATTGGATGAATTCTCCTTAAGCCTACATGACTTTACTGTCCAAAAATTAATTGACAACTTCAAACGTTCATATCTCAAGTTATAGAGCTCCAATTTGAGTGATCTTTGAAGAATTTGATTCACCACACCATCCTCTATAACCTCAAATTTTATCATGCTCAAATTATTCATGGTTTTTTACCAAATCACGATGGGCACAAAACCTCGACCTTCAATTTCAAGCCCACAAGTGACTCTTGAGAGGATTTTCCCACCAAACCCTGAACCTAAGGTTTGGAGTACCTCCCAATACACTAAAAAATCAACACTCCATTTCATCAAGGGAGATAATTATAAATCAAGGATGTAACTGATCGTCATCATCTCTACTTGCAAAAATCACAGAACTCTTAGTGCTCACCACTGCAAGAATCCTTGAAGCATGAACTACGCCTCTCTTGGAAGTGTCGCTACCAATGGATGCATCCTACATCTTCTTCTTCTCTTGTATCACTTTCTAATCACTCCATGATTTATTCTTTCCATATGTGGAATAACCCTTGCTTCTCACTGACCAGGCGCTCTTGTTGGGTTGAAAAATCTCTCGCTAAATCTGCAAACTCCCACTAGAACATGACTCCCTTTGAGCCTCTGGAACCTGAAAGTTCTTCTCGAGAATCTATACATGCTCCTCTAAAGCATACACCTGCACCTACTTCACTAGAACCTGCACCTGCTCCTTATTCTTCTTCCCATGATCCACATGCTTGCCCATCATCCTATATTGACCATGCAATCTAACTCCAAGGGTAATCCCATCGGAGCTAGATCTCTAGGTATGAGTCTTGCCTTCCCATCCTAGAACAAGACCTCAGATCCCTTTTTCTCGATCATAGAGAAAAATATCATGCTATATTTAAGTCCTAGTACAAACAATACATCTTGAGCTGACATCACTCATCATATCTTCATCCTAAATGGCACAACTCTAAATCCTTAGATCTCCTTCTCACTCTTGTCACCTAGCACAATGTGTAACTTGGAGTCCCATTCAACTAGAGTCTCAGAAACCTCCTATGACCCTGTCATATGTTTCATCACACCACTGTCCACGTACCATCCAACCTTCGATGAGAGATCATAGCAAAGTCCTCCTCCTCCAACCTCTTGGTGAGAGCATCTATCTCAGTAGAAGTGGCAACAATGGTGAAATTCTTCCCTTTCTTCTTCTCGTCATATCCCTTCTTCTTCATCAGAAATCTTGAAAAAAAATGACCCATCTCACCATAGTTGAAACACTTGAATTTACTCAAATCCTTATTCTTACCCTTCATTCGCGCTGCAAGTGTCATGTCATCCTCTAAAGCTCTCTTCTTCAGATGAATATCCTCTTCTCGTAACTCTTCCTGAATGAATTCATCCCACAACCTATTCCAGACTGACAATTTATCTGTGGGAATGATCCCTTTCATGAAGGGATTCCATTTAATGGTGAACCCTTTCAAGGAAATGCTCACCATATCAAAATTTGAAATAGTCACACCAATGGAAGAAAACTCATCTTTGACCTACGACAATCACGTCAGATACGAAGTTTCTCCTTTAGCCTATATTATCTTGGTGGACTTCAACTTATCCTCTAATACCAATACTTGGTTCCCAATGTTATTCTGGAACAAATTCTAAAGGGCCATCCACATCTCATGTGTAGTGTTCTTCCTCGATAAATGAGATATTAGGGGATCCTTCGCACCATCAAGGATGATCAATCTCACCCTCATATCAAAATCCTTTTACATTTCCAATTCCTTCGGGTCAATTTTCCTCTTGATGGCTTTCTTGGTGAACTCCTACATCTTGTTGACTTGCGAGACCAACTCTATCCTTTCCTTCCATTTACTATTATTGGACAACCCCTCCAACCTATCCTCATACTAGATACTAGCTTGCAACATTGACATTGTCACCTATAATGTGACCAACTCCCTCTTAAGATGTACTTCACTGTGCACAAATCTAATTAACTGACTTCCAGAGTATCTTAGACACCTTTTGATACCATGTTCAATTTCCATGATCATGGGTCTAGCTTAGAATCTTAGAATCTCTGCTGCTACCAAACCAGGAGTCTTAATACGAACTAATTTTCACAATGGAAAATACAAAGAAGTAAATCACATATGAAGAAGTATAGACAATTTTTAACAAAATATTTTATAATAATTTGCAACCCAATATTCATTATATCAAACCAAGATAAATACTACAACAGTATATGGTATACAAGATACAATGACAATCATGTTGCAACTTCTATGTCGTATCTTGTCCTGTAGGTCCTTTGCTTCTATAATATTCTCTAGATTCCCCTTAGTCCTTCAAAGGAAAGCTCATAGAGATTCAAGGAGGTATTCCATCTAACACTACTATAATTTTCTTCTATTGCAATGTACACAGGTTGATCCAATCTGCTCTTTTGGCTGGCCAATCCTTGACCTCCACTCTACCAATCTCGCAATCACTTTTGTCCATAAAATTACTACACACTAGGTACCAAACCTCACCCAACTTTCAATTGTCTTCGTCACTTCAAGGTTGCTTGTATAGGGCTACTTTGGGTAGCCAACATGCTTCCCTCCACTAGAACAATGGCACCGAACACTTCACTGTAGGATTTTATCCTATAGAGGCTTCTAAACATCGAATAAATCCTTCAAATTGGCTCCCACATGATGCAATAATTATGTCCACACATGGACCATACAACTAGCATCCAAGACTACATAAATACATACCTCTGTTAAATTAAGGGCTGGTGTTTCTTCTCTGAACTTAGGTCATTTGTTATGGCTTCATAGTTTCCTACTGCAACCCACTTTTCTTTTCTTCCAAACCTCCCAAACAATGACATTCTCCAAAACCTATACCTTCTCACACACTTTTGTTTTGTCCATCTTCTAGGCTTCCAAATGTATCCCTACAACCTCATGTTCATGCATCAAACTGCCTGTGCCTCTATGTTGTACCTCAACCTCCCAAAGGGTGCCCTTTAGGCATGCGTCTTAGCTATTGTAGCTCCTCCTAGTTTTGTCTCACTTGTGGGAGAAATATACCACAAGGATTAGGTCTATTCACCATGGTGAGCACACTTTGACAATTTTCATGGTGAACACACTTTGACAATTTTCATCATTTTGACACTTCAGGATATGGGATGGGAAGTGTGACAAAATATTGTGTAACAGAATCCTCCTAAAGCATGAAGGCAGAAAAATGAGTGATGGGTGAAATGCTTTACAATTCAAGGGAAGGACCCGAAAAAACATTGTCAAGAGACGTACAAATCAGCATAATACAATATACATATATGACATCTCTGGTATAAATATGCCTAATGATACAACTCTAAATAGGAATATAACAATACACAAATCCATAGCATGGGTGCAACCATCCGACTAGAAAGGATCATGTTCATGGATTCATGACACGGAGGCACCCATTTGACTAAAAATAATCATGTCTATGGATCCACAATCATGAATACTAAATAAATCCTCGCGACCTGGATTTTGATAGATAAGATCTAGGGTCTTCACCACTATCCTGACCATAATACAAATATAACCATGTGAATAAATGTGTTGATGTCGAACACGGTAGAAACCACCTGATTACCGATCAATAATTTACATTGTTAACAAGCACGAGAGAAACCACCAATAATGACGATGGCCCTCAAGGTACACGAGTACAATATACAAGTGTGAGCATGTGAGTTGTAGTTGAACACTTTTCAAATCATTCGATCAAATGCAAATGATGTAAGTCTATCGTCGACCACAAAGAACTTTCCATTGAGGCATGAAAGCTCCAAGGTACTGAAATGGCATTTCTAAATCAAGTTCCTGGATAATGAGCTGAGGTCGACAGGAAGTGATACATTGAAGGAGGGTCATAACTTTTCCCACATCATCAACACGAAACATAGGATATCTCAAAATGATAGGAGTGATTCAATATTGTTGCAGAGAGGGTCAAATAAGGTATAAGTGGTAAAAAATGCAGATGGGACTTCTCTTGAACATATCCGCGACTTGACTGTGTAGTTTGGAAGAATTTGAGTCAAACTGAAATCAAATGTTGTGGTGACAATATAATCAAATGAGAAGAAAATGAATTTTGCAAAACGCATAAAGGCAAGTGATGAAGTGAAGATAACCCAAACTCGACATGAGCAATAGATAAGTGTCATGTTCAAGATCGGGATGTTTCCTTTACACAAATTACAAGACATGTTCACTTTTATTTTTCTCTCACTATTTCTAGTGATTATCTCTTTCTTTTTACAAAAGCTTGAAGAGTATACCACATCCTTATGGTATAATTTCATCCTTCACATGAATGCATCCTAGTAAGTTTAACTTGTTCTTGTCATGGTGACAAGTCTTGCATTGTTTAAGTTTTACGAGTCCTATGGAGGGGTTACTCAAAACCTTTTTCATGTTTAGAGAGTTTGAAAAAGACGAGGAAAAGAAAACTCCAAAGGTCCCTTTTCATAGATAGTCTCTCGAATCCGAAAAGGTAGAAAACAATATTCAAGAGGACTTGTTATGCATGTTCGAATAAGGTATTCCTTTTTCGTAGCTTGTCCATCTCAGTCTGGAAAAGGGTTAAACTTATATTGAGTACATGTATTTTTATTTTGTTTTACGAGTTCAAAGGGACAAGTGCTTGACAATATTTTCGTATTTTTGGAGTCTAAAATGAGCTGAAAGAGGACTCCACCTAGAGGAAAGGGTGGTATAAAAGGATAACAACTGGTTCCAGTCATGATGGAACTTATCAAAACATGTAAAGGTCAAGAGGTTGGCTAATAAGACCACTCATCATAGATGTTCCTCTGGCAAGGGTAAGAAAACCCAAGTGAATTTTTATCATGGCTCATCTGGGAAAAATAGGGTGATAAAAAGTGGCAATGATGAGAGGTAGAAAAGGAAATTGGTTTCATTTTCACACAAGATTGAAAAATGGGAAACTAGGCTTGAGGATACCTGAAAATAGTTTCATTTTTTCACAAGCTTGAAACATGAGAAAAAACTGTCCTCAGATTTCGTTTCATTTTTACACAAGCTTGAAACAGAAACAACCTATTCTTGGATTTGGTTTCATTTTTACACAAGCTTGAAGTGGAAACAAACCATGCTTAGGTTTTACACAAACTTGAAACAAATATAAACTGCTTGAGATGAGTTTGTATGCCCCCAAAATAATGACTCAATTCGAGGTACATGCCCCCAAAGATTCATTCCATTCACCTAAATATACTACTGGTTACTAATAGGTGGATGGAATGAAGGTTCACTTACAAGATCAAGTGAAAAACTTGACTAGGATCTAATCAAAGAGTCGAATTGGAAGGGGATTTATTTCATTTTTTTAAAATCTTGACGCATGAAGAGAACCATGCTCATGACACCTTGTTTCATTTGTTAACGATCTTGACACAAGTGAAGGAAATCTACTCATGGAGACATTTCTTTTTTTATCGAGGTTGACATAGTAAAATAACTATCCTCATGGGCACCTATTTCATTTTTTAACAAGGTTGACATTGTAAAAGAAGTATTCTCATGACACCTTGATTATGGACTATAAGAGACCATGAATTCCAAGATATTCTCATGAGATGGGAGAACAACATTTTGGAAGAGATACTTGGGAGGGGATCTAATGGAAAGAACGAGTTCCAATGTGGCCAGTACATGACGCACTATATCATCGACTAGATCATTAGTTGATGTGGGCATGGAATAGGTGACCACATAATGAACGTGTGGCAGGGAAGATACCACTTGTGTGTAAGAACCATTTAGGGAAGATGGTTGATTAGGAGCTGAATTAGGACCAACGAATGACAGTTGCTCAATGGTCACAATTCTTCCTTCATGTGGGAAACACAAACCATGAAAGCGAGAAGAGAAAATAGCTCCCATGACATAAAAGTAGTCATGGCCAATGAGTAGATTAAAATCTAAAGGGCCTCTAATAGCCATCACATCGAGATAGACAATTTTTTCTCCCAAAGTAATAGGAAACTTGAGAAGGATCCCTAATGGTTGGCTGGTCCCTCTGTTAAAAGTGAATTTTTTTTTGATAATGTGCATAAGCAGCGGTGAACCTAAAGCTTTCCAAATAGTGAAAGATAGAATACTAACAGATGCTCCTTCATCTATAACTATGCTAGGTACAACCATATTATAAGCATGCACTATGATCCGGAGGGTCACATAAGGAGGAAGATGATAGCTAGCCAGTCAACTCCAATCAAAGGAAATGACCATACTAAGTGGAGGGGGTGCCAAGGTAATGGAGGACTACCCCCTTGAATTATGAGAATAGGAGGATCACCCACCTATACCATGGGAATGGGAGGATTTCCCTCCAATTCATTGCAATCTGACCAAAAAAGAAGAACATGAGCGATATGAAGTTCACTCTCTATAGGAAAGGTTTGATGACCTGAAGGTGGAGTTAGGTCTATCATTTCCTCATCCAATGGTTGGTCAAGAAATAACTCACAAGAATCACTTTTAGAGAGAGTGGGGTTGACCAATCATGAGTTATGATCAATCACTTGATCAACTAGTGGAAGGTTGAGGGAAAGCTTATGATAACCAATTGGAAGTCGAGTTTCAGAAGTGGTAAGGTTATCCAACACTTTAGAGGCTTCATCCAGATATGAAAAAATATGAATAGGATGATTCCCTTCACATAACCTACAGGTAAATTTCACCTCTCCCTTCTTCCCATGGCCCTTATTATTACTGGTTGAAGGATTATCACCAGCATGATCTCCAGAAGTTAATGACAAAGGTTGAGGTGAACCTCTTTACAACACTTCTAAGACCTTAGGATACTAGGGAAATCTCTAAGAAGATGATCACCCTTACAAAGCATGCAAAGGAATTTCACTTTACAGGGCTGACTGGAAGATTTTCCAGCATCAGCTACATCAGTAGCAATGACTTCTTTGTTCGCCTTTTGCTTATTTTTTTTCTTCTTAATCTTCCTCTTCTTCTTCTTCTTATCCACTTGGTTACCAACTTGCGGGCTTTAACCAAATGAAGATGTTGGGCATGGAATCCCCCCAAGGCATGTTTTGGGGCTCAAAGCCCAAGCTTTGACTGAATTGTGTCGTAAATCTCTGCAAATTGTAGGCACAAAGAGTATGATAGAGTCATAATGTTGTCCTCCCTAGTTTTGTAATGTAATGTCGGCCTTCCCATGGTCTGCAGACCATGGGATTGTATAAATAGAGCAAGGCTCTAAGTTAAAAGAGAGCGAAGTAGTAGAAAGAAGCAAGAGTCTAAGTGACTAAGTGCAAAGTGTGTCTTTGGGTCGTAGGGTAGGAGAAGGCTTTGCAGCTAAATGCATAGAGGCCTAGTAGTTCACAATTGAGTGCACAGACCCCTGCAACTAAGTTTGCAAGGGAGATTCAAGTTTGTAACCAAGGAAGGTATTAATAAAGAAAAGTTTTATCATAATTTTGTGTATCTATTCTTGTGTTAATGCATGTTTGACATAAGTTGCAAATATATTGTTTATTTACTATGCACACCTGTATGAATGGTTTATATTGTTAAGTATAAGTTAAAGCATGCAAGTGGGCTAAGATAATCAACTAACATTAGAATATCAGTAAAGTCTAGGGTAATGATGTAGAAGCACATCATTCAACCCTTGAGTACGACTACGCAAAGGCAGTATCTCAGGCTACAAGGTACAAGAAAGTGCGCAAAGTGACTTGTGCATAGGGTCGAAGCGCAGACCACTTGAAATAATCAGACGTATCTAGGGTGCAGAAATATAGTTCTAGCACCCTCCCATACTACTTCAGGTGAGGCCGTAGTCCGCGCTCTGCAAATTGTTGCCGAAAGGGCCAGTAGTATCGGGATTTGTTTGGATAAATCACCTCTGAACCTGGGTCAGGCCCCAACAAGCCAACAAATGTTCTTTTTGCTGGAATCGGGATCAGCATAAGAGATGTCTGATGTCCTATCACTAGAATTCCACAAATAAAGGAATTGAAGAGTGGCTAGATAGGAAGATTCACGAGTTCGCGGCGCAAGAAAACAGGAATCCACGAGTATCGAAGGAAGAGTGGTTAGAGCGCTACTTATATACGGAAATCCATGAATTTTTTTTTGCATCAATCCCCTCTGAGTTGTATGAGTGGATCGCGAAGTTAGTAGATATTCAGGGAAGGTGTAGGCTCAACATACCTATTGTGTGGACTTTAGAGCTGGTGTGTAGACTAGAAGCATCAGAAGTTAAAATCGCGCGCCCTATGGACCATTGGCTTGATCGAATTATAGGAGGGTTTATCACCAAGTTCGTGGTAGATACATTAGTCAGCTATAGCGAGGTGGAATGATGCTTCCTCAAAGGACCACGAGGTAAGTATGTTAAGTCTTTGAACACTTGGATTAATATGATACTGTGCGAAAAGCGGGTTATATGAATAAATTGATGTTTGGGGCTATGCGAAGTGGGAGGATCTATAGAAATGAGGGTATCACAGAGATAGAAACTAGCCACTTGATTTCACCTCTGTGAGAAAGCAAGGAAGAGCTCGCAAAGGTTTCACCAAGAAGTGTGATTAGTTTGATAAAGCAGTGAATTACATGCATACCACTTCCAACTACACCACCGCCAATCTCACCATATTCACCCCTGTCTTTGCCCACACCACCTCGGCCACCACCAAAGTTCAATATGGAAAGCTCAATAAAATTTCTAGTGTTCAAAGGATTAGGGAATGAAGATACAAACCAATTTTGGTTCATGGCAAAGGTTGTATGGGAAGCATAGGGAGTCACAGATGACAACATAAAGAAAGCAACGCTGGTCAGCACTCTGCAGGATCGCACACTAATGTGGTACATTAAGCATTCCAATGACAATCCAAACATAGGGATCATGGATATCCAAGCTATGCTAAACAAGGAAGTTAGTAGGCCAAAATTAGAGACACAGTTGATTATCGGATTTAAGGAAATCATGATGCTTCCAAGTGAGACCCCCTGGGAGCTGGATTAAAGACTGAAGGGTATGATTTGTAAAGCCAACATGACCTTGACAGATGGGAAACACCGTGCATGGTTTGTAACGTTGCTAACACCGCATCTAAGAACCGTTTTATCATAGCAGAAGCTATCCATTGAGGTTGAGGCCTTGGAGATTGCAATGAGACGGCACGAGACCCCGATACAAGATCCTAAACTGGGAGTTAAACAGATCCATGCGTAGTTGAAAAACTTGTGTCTTGAGATGCAGAGTTTGAAGCAAGACATGACAACTTGCACAAAATTGTGCAGGGAAGTATGGTGCATAAAGTGCAAAGGCTGGAGACATGACAAGGATAATTTTCTAGTTTTCACGAACTACCTAATGGAAGGAGGGGTAATGCCATTGAGACCAGAGGCATAAATAGGACTGAGCACGTCACCTACATTATTATGCATGATTTTCAAATAGGAGGGAAGCATGCTACAGATAACTACCATCTATTACAAAAGTATACACAAATGTCCCAGTAGCTGTTTTGTAATTTCTGCAATTCAGTAGGCCATAATGAGCATACTTGTAGAAGTTATGAAGTCATGATGGATTAGAATCCTACCTACAGAGTCCAGACTGAAACACGAGCCCTCAATAAAAATTCAAGGATGGCATGCACTGGATTTCAGGGACGCGGATGAGGTCGAGGTGGAATGGGGCCAGAAAGGGGTCACGGATAGCTAATTTGTTACAATTATGGACGACTAGGGCAATATGCTCGTGATTGTACAAATCTAATGAGAGCATCACATTTATACTGTACCCAGTTTGATCATGAGATAGAGGACTATCCCACACTGATAGCAAGGTTGCACAATAAAGGAACACTCCCACCCCCCTTGACTCAGAACTTGCAAATGATGAGGTCTGAGCCATGCGAGGAAGACTCGAATGTAAATATCATGCTCCAAAGTGGTATCACGACAGGAGATGACAAAGGCATGTAGCCCGAAGTGAGTGCTTGGGTTTGCAAGGCTCCAACGAAGGAACCAAAATTTGATTTAGAGTGCACTAAGGAGACATTCATGGAAGTTAAGAAGAGCTTCATGGAGGCCTCCACTTCAGGTAGTAAAGACAAACTGGAACCAAAAATGGAGCCATCAATGCTCACTACCTTTCTGGAGACATGCATGAAGCTGATGCGTGACAACAATGCTGTCAAGGGACTGCAAGAACTCATCAATAGATATGCTGGGTCAGGAGAACCATGCATAGTTTGGAATTTCGGGAAGCACAAAATGCAAATATGAAGAGAGATTAGATTGACTGCGGAGATCGGGGAATATGAAATGGATCAAGTGATTTTGGGTCTAGGATTAGATGTGAACATCTTACCAAATCAGACATGGGAGCACATGGGCAGGCCTGCGTTGCAATGGTCTCCTATTCAATTATGAATGGTTAACGAACAAAATATCCTACCGATGGGAAGATTGCAGGGAATAATGATAGATATCGAAGGAGAAAGCATGCTTGTAGATTTCAAAGTAATAGAGATTGTTGATGACAACAATCCCTATCTCATGCTACTTGGAATAGATTAGGCCACTGACATGAATTGAGTGATAAATCTAAAGAAGCGCAAGATGATTTTTGAGAAAAGGTCACTAACCATAGTGGTACCTTTAGACCCTATGGAAGGATCGCGCTACATAGTGCTGGTGCGCGACTGCGACAATGTCGATGATCTAGACTGTATCTACAAGATAACCATGCAAGAGCAAGACTAGGTGAATCCAAGAATGGATGGCAAGATTTCGTGGGAGTGCGAAAGCTCCTGCACCTCAGATTCAGACGAGGAAATAGAACGATGGCAGAACTAGTTACATGAGGTAACCATGCTGAACTGCAACGTGATGATAAGGTCACTTTGTTGCATGACAATAGAGGTAAGAGATCTGCCTATGTATAATGGGTTGAATTAAGTGGATGATTTCCTAAACAAATTTGAAAGAGAGGTGCGAGAACAGCAATAGTTCGATGCTCTGAAATGGGTACTGCAGACTACGCCCACAGGCTGGTGGGGTACGCACCAGCAAAATTTTGAGGACTAGTGTGAATGCAAAAGGATGATTCTCATGTGATTTGGAAAGCCTCCGATGTAGATGAAAGTGGGGTATGATGGAAGAAACAACTTGCGTGACCACCTCTCTAGATGGGTACAGGCATATGGTACACAACCTGCATGAACACACACCGTCCTCGTGATAGGAAATAGGACCAATAAGTAGGAGTGGGCAAGACAATGGCATGAATGACGAAATATGATAAGACCAAGCATGCTGAAGATTATCTGCGTGGAAGCCTTTGAGAAAGTTTGCAAAGTACTGAACACTTTCCACCATGTGAGACACACTAACTGGGACCTATGCATACCAGTGGTTCTATGTGCTTATAGGACCATGTGAAAAACCCTGACCATGCAGACACTTCCAATGGTGAAGTATGAAGCATATGCTATAATCCCTATGAAGCATTCAAAGCCTAGTCTGTGCATAGCAGCACCTGTAGATATGATGGTTTACGAAGCCTAGAAAGAAGGAATCACACAACCACAAGAAACAAAAAACATGGGACTTGAGGAAGAAATCCAACAGGGAAACATTAGACTCCGTAAACTTGAAAAAGAAAGGGTATGGTTAAGGAAGAAAAGCACTTTGATGGAGACAGAGGTCAAGAAGCTAGAGGACAAGATAAAGGAAGAGTTTCTCGCCGAAAAAACTAGGATGGTAAGGCAAGGTGCATACGATCATACTGACAAGTTTGAGAAATATCATCATGAATTGGTTAGTATGATGCCTTGGCTTGGACCACATACTGCTAAGCATAGTGACTAGGGTAGCATGTTGAAAATGGGGAAGTGTGCGATGCTGACCACAACCATATAAGGTGGGGATTCTCCAAGAACCATGATGGAGGACAGGATGGAGGTCTACACAGGTGGTGCGACCACCTAACTAGCCAAGGGAAGGATAGTCTTAGCGCTCGAGGTAGTTGGAAGGGAGCATGGGACTATAAACTATTCTTCCCAGGAGTTGTGCGATATCGGAGATGCTCGCAAAAGAAAAGAGTCACATGGTCCATGACCACGCACGGGGCACTGCACTATCACATGGGTTGGCTAGAAAGTGACTGTTCAAGTCACTATTCATGATGGGATGCTCAACTTGAGGCCAAATGGAGTGGGTAGTAGGCATTTAAGACACGATTTATGGGCAAGATTTGGGAAAATCTACCGCTAAGGGAGCATTAATGAACTAGGATTGCAGGGAATGGTCGAATTCGAATTCAAAAAGCACTATAAAGTACAAAGGGTTGCCCAAACAAACAACACTTCGTCATCTGTGAATTGAGCGATTGAGGAAAGCACTGAGTATTCAAAGTCGAGCATTGTTTGAGCCCCTGAATTTGCAAGTGACAAATTGTAGCACAACTACAATAACAACAACTACGGATGGTTTGGGGATAGAGGAGGTAACTACCGATGAGGCCACGCAGGCCCTAACTATGGAGGATGTTCCAAAAGGTGTCGAGATTGTGGCAGAGATCACAAAATCACTGCGTACACCAAGACCCAAGAAGGATAAACAAACAATGACTCCTATATGTGTGTCCCTGTAGAACCCGCTGTGTAGCAAATTTTAGATGGAAGAGAAGGGGAAAGCTATCATGATAGTAGAGGAAGAAGAAGATTTGTAGGCCCTTGTCATAGTAGAGGAAGAAGACGAAGGCATGGAGGTGGATACTCAGCCTAGGCACTCTGCGAAAAAACTACCCACCTATGTCCCTCTGTGGAAAGGGAAGGCCAAAGTCCCCAAGGACTTGGATGAGACCAAGAGATCACTCCATACCCTGCTCATCCAGGATGGAATTATGTTTGAAGGCACGCACCTAGGCTATGTGCCAACCATGAAATTTGAAGATTGGGACTTCGCTGACCAAGAGAAGTTCCCCCACCTCGAGACTGGAAACCTCATCAAGCAGTACACTGTGGGGGTTGTAACAACATTAGAGCCGTGGAAATGGTTGCGCGGTGTGGAAAAGGCTGGGTTGTTGAACCTATTTTGGGTGTCGCATTTCCACCACCCCACAATAACCATTTTCATCATCAGGCAACTGCTCTTCCTAGTGCATGATGGGTGTTTATGGCTAGAGGAGCCGATCGCCATCACAGCAGACTTGATTCATCATGTCTCCCAACTTCTGTACAAAGGAAAGGACCTCTCGACCATATTGAAAGGAAAGGACAGTGATTTTTCCCTCGCAAAGGCCATGAAGACAAAGTACAAGCTGGAAAAGAAGAAGAGTGGTTACACCATCTTTAGCATCAAGGACAAAGTGGTACCCATGGCAACCCAAATTCTAGTAGGCAAAGTTATGCAGAAGTGTTGTGCAGATGAGGTCCCTATGCTGGTGGTCGCATTGGCTGGTAGTGCATGAAGGGGGTCCAGTTTAACTGGTCTAAATTAATTTGCACAAAATTCTTAGAGAATTGTTGTGAAGCCTAGGAGCAAGGTAAAACCTTCCACTATGCATGGATATTGCTATCCATAGTGCTTGTAGTAGGGGAATTGCTGGAGGACAGTCAATTCCCCGCAATTAACAAAGATTTACGGGAGGCAGCGAAGTATGCTTCGCTCTGGGCCACGAAGGACATGACAAGGGTACATGATACCAAGATCTTCTGGGTGCTCATGAAGATGACCATCCAAATGTGGATCAACCGTAAGCCGTGGTTGTCGCCCACGGTTTACAACAGTCTGCAGAGTTTCGAAAAATTCAAGGCAAACATGCACAACATCTTTATTAGGGTGCACAAGGATCTGACGAAGCAGTGGATGAAGGTACCTTTTGAAGCGACTAACGATGACATTTTGATTGTCTTGGAGGCATGGCCTCCAGAATGCCGTGGCCCCGAAATTGAAAAACTTGAGAGGTTGGTAGCAGAGAAGAAGAAAGATGATGCCAAGCTGCGCATCACATAGTTGGCTAAGAAAAGGAAAAAGGAAACAACAACAGCTGAGGTGCGGGCAGCACGAGAAGCAACACAAAAATTCATCGAGCAGAAAAAGGGCATAGAAGCAGCAATAGTAGCATAAGAAGCAACCGCGAAGGTGGGCGAAGTCCAAGCAATGCCCTTGAAGCAGAAATAGCAGAAGGAAGCATAGACCCAGGGACCGCATCCACATAGTTGAAGTGCTAACACCTAACAGAGCGAGAAGGGTTGAGGAAGAAGATCAAGGCCTCGAAGTTGTCCATTGACCTAGTCACCCTAACCGAGGGTGATTTGTATGACATCAGCGAGATGGTGCATGATGTCACCAATGAGTCTCTTCAGGATTTCATGCTAGAGCACTAGACTGTGTTGGGGGCTCTTAGAGCGCAATTGCAGGACTTATAGGTGCACCTCCCTCAGGTTGATACCCTTTCGACCAACCTCGTAGTCGAATCCACAACCATAGAGTAGATGTTGCACGCACGGATGACCAACATAGTCGTGTTGCCGGAAGGGGCTCTAGTGGCATCAAATGAGGATGACAGGCTATCATTTAGCATGATGAAAGGTCTCGGGGATAATCTCATTGCCCTTGCATGTGAGACATTATATCTATTATAGAATGGGATAATGGGAAAATTGCGTGCTAGGAAGAGCCATGCGCTCCAAGTCCTTAGTGAGCAGAAAATAAACATGAAACAACTTAGCTTACAACACAATGAATTGGTGTCACAAAATCAACAGTTGGTGCAGGTGATAGGAGATGCTTGCCACAGTGTCCTGGAGCTAGCCATCCTAGTAGATCTACCAGTAGAGGTGTGTGTCCATAGGTTACTAGCAAGAGTCTGTGAGGCCAATGTTAGAAAATTATATATTACGGAGCAATGGAACACATGAAATAATGTAGAAATATAAACACAGAAAACGCAAAAAAACAAGAGAGACACAGATATACGTGGTTCACCCAGTTTGGGCTACGTCCACCTCGAACATCCAGTCCTTCCTTTCTATTATCCAGCAAAATGAAGAGACACAACCTACAACAAATCCGTTGTAATATCCTATGTTTTCTCTCACAGTCTCACCTCTTTGTTTCTCGCTCACACCGAATACACATCTATCTCACAGCCTCAAATACAATG
>APFE031036589.1:0-44211 GCA_000404065.3 Pinus taeda | reverse complement strand
GTGCATGAGAGAAGCCTATGTAAATTTTCATTCTTTTATTAATAAATTTCCTGTAGTAGCCACGTTGGCGCAGGCCGTGGACTGTTTCCCTCTCTGAGGGTTTTAACCACGTCAAAATACTGGTGTATTGATCTGTGATCTGTTTGTGAGCGGTGTCCTTTCGGTGTTCTGCCTGAGGAACTTACCCTGTAAATTCCTACAAACCTTGCATGAAGTGCAACTCTAGTTGACCGTCAGTTTTTGTCACCAAAAAGATTAATAGAATTTAATGTGAATGGTAATCATTGGTAAAGTTTTTTAATTTTAATAGTTTTATATTTTCACGGGTGTAGTTTGTTGTTTTTACTACATAAGTAAAATGTAGGTAACTTCTTTTTGGTTATTCATTCGCAAATGTAATGCAATACAAAAAACAAAAACGCAACAGCATCCAAGCAAGGTGTGAAACAAGAATACACACAGCAGTGTGAATCGTGAATGAATGTAAGAGTTGCTCATTGAAATGCAACGGAGCACGCAGCAGCGTGAGTGAAAATGTAAGTTTTTTTTGTTAAGAGATCGAAATGATATATGCAAGGCGTGAGTAAAGAAAAGGTATTTTTACACAGTAGTGAATGTAATTTTCTGTAGTTGAAGATTGTTTTTACAGCAGTGAATGTAAAGAAATTTTACACACAGCAGTGTAAAATTTTCTGAAGTGACAAAGTAATTTTTTTTTGTGAGGAACCAAAGTGTTTTTGTGTAAATCCCTTTGTGAGAGGAAGAAGTCTGTAATAGGTAGTCTTTTATTAATGAATACAAAGAGTTTTTATGTGTGTGAAAAACTCAGTTCTTCAGAAATCAAGTTTAGCTTCCCTGTGTTAAGATCTTGTGTTAAAACAAAGTATTATTCTCTGGGTTAAAAACAAAGCATTTTTCTCTGTTCAGTTTATTGTTTGGAATTACCAGAAATTCCCAATAGTGGTATCAGAGCTTGTCCAGGCTCTTTGAAGGTGTCAAAGAAGCTAAAGGAAGGATCTCTTGCTGTAGCAGCTTCTCCAGCAGAGTGAAGACACAGTCAAGAAAGATTCAAAGATATTTCTCAAGTTTTTTTTGTGTTACTACTGAAGAAACAGTCATTTATTTTTAAATACAGTCAAGTATTTTGAAGCATAGTTTAGAGTGCAAGAATGGTTGGCTCCATCACTAGCATGGGTATCTTTAATACCCAGCTCCCACAATTTAATGGGGAAAACTATGACTATTGGGAAATAACTATGAGAGCCCTGCTAACTTCACAAGACTTATGGGAATTTGTTGAGGATGGTTTTCAAGAACCAGCAGATGAAAATGAGTTTAATAATTTAACTCAGGTAGAGAAAGAACGATTGAAAAGCTATAAGAAGAAGGATTCCAAAGCCCTCCTCTTCTTATATCAAGCAGTGCATGAGAGTGTGTTTCCAAGGATAGCAGCAGCCAAGACATCCAAAGAAGCATGGAAAACTCTCAAGACAGCTTATCAAGGCATGGAGAAAGTGAAGACAGCAAAACTACAGTTGTTGAGGAGAGATTTTGAGAATCTATGCATGAAGGAGTCAGACAATATTGACTCATTCTTCACACAAGTGATTGGTCTGATCACACAGATAAGGTCTCATGGAGAGATTCTTGAAGAAAGGAGGATTGTGGAGAAACTATTGAGAGTCCTACCCTCAAAGTTTGATGTGATTGTCACCACATTGAAGAGACAAAGGATCTCACAAACTTCTCAGTTGATGAACTACATGCATCATTGATAACACATGAGCAGAGATTGAGTAGAAATGAAAATTCATCTCTAGAACAAGCCTTTAAGGCCCAGATGTCCTTTGGAAAAGGAAGAGGTCAAGGCAGATGAAACAAGAGAGGAAGAGGCAAAAGCCAAAACAGAGGTGGAAGAAAGAGTCCAGCAAACACTCAAGTAAGAGGCAGCAATCCAAATCATAACCAAGGCCAAGGCAACAGCCAACAAAGTGGAAAATATCATGCTCAAGGACAAAGGTATGATAAATCTAATGTCCAATGTTATTATTGTAAAAAATATGGGCATTATGCAAATGAATGTAGGAAGAAGCAGCATGATATGAATAATAGATCTAGTGCAAATATCACTAGAGAAAATATCAGCCAAGATAATTTTTTGTTACCCTGTAATATAGTTGAAACAAAGACTGATGATATATGATTTCTAGACTCCAGTTGCAGTAACCATATGACAGGGAACATAGCCCTATTTTCTAAGTTAGATCAAAGTGTGAAGTCACAAGTCACACTTGGGACTGATAGTAAAGTTTCTGTTATGGGAAAATCAGAGGTAAATGTCTTAACAATGAAAGGTGAAAGGAAAACCATGGCAGATGTTTATTATGTTCCTGGAATGAAATGTAACCTCTTGAGTATTGGACAACTTGTTCAAAAGGGGTACAATGTTTTCTTTAAGAATGATGTATGCACCATCATGGATAGAAAACCCAACAAACTATGTATTGCTGAAGTGAAAAGGACAAGGAACAGGATGTTCCCTCTTAATATAAAAGTTGATTTAAAATATGGAGCAGAAATAGTAGTAGTTACACAAGAGGCTTTCCAAAGCGAACCAAAAGATGAAAACTGGTTGTGGCACTTGAGATTTGGACATCTCAACTTTGGAGGTCTTAACGTGTTGCATAGAAAAGGAATGGTAAGAGGATTACCATTGATAGAGAAACTAGACAACCTTTGTGAAGATTGTATCTTGGGGAAACAACATAGAGAAAGTTTTCCATCAGGGAAAAGCATAAGGGAAAAATCACCCTTAGAGATCGTTCACTCAGATGTATGTGGACTGATGCAAACTCCATCATTTGTAGGCAGCCAATATATATTAACATTCATTGATGATTTTACTAGAAAAACTTGGGTTTATTTCATGAAGAACAAAAGTGAAGTGTCTGAAAAATTTCGAAATTTCAAAGCACTTGTAGAAAACCAAAGTGGGCTGCATATCAAAGTTTTAAGAATTGATAGAGGAGGTGAGTATATCTCCAAAGAATTCCTACGTTTTTGTAGAGAAAATAGAATTCATAAATAGTTTACCACTGGGTACACTCTGCAACAAAATGGAGTTGTCGAAAGAAAGAATAGGACAATCACGGATATGGCGAGGAGTATGTTAAAGGCAAAGCATTTGCCAAATTATTATTGGGTTGAAGTTGTACATTGTGCAACGTACATTTTGAATAGATGCCCAGCAAAAGCAGTCATGAACAGAGAGCTGGAAGAAGCATGGAGTGGGAGAAAGCAAGGAGTCACCCACATGAAAGTTTTTGGATGTGTGGCTTATGCACACATTCTAGATCAGCTAAGGAAGAAGTTGGACAGCAAAGCGGAGAAATGTATTTTCATTGGATACAGTGAAGAATCCAAAGCTTATAGGTTGTCTAACTCATCCACCAAGAAGTTTTTTGTGAGTAGAGATGTTCAGTTCATTGAGGAGGAAGCTTGGGATGGAAGCATAGAGAAAACAGTGAATGTTAAAAACACTATGTCTCATGATGAAGATGATGAGGAGATGGCTAAAATACATCCCCAAATGGTAGAGCCAACACAAAGACAACAAGAGACTCCCTTGAGGAGAAATGAAAGTGCTTCTCCAAGCACACCACAAGGAGGAAATTCAAGTGCTTCTTCAAGCACTTGTACACCAAATGAAAGCGGTAAGAAGTTCAGAAATCTAAGTGACATTTATGATGGAGGTATGAATTCTTTGTTTGCTCTATATTGTCATGTTGATGATCCTATTCATTTTGAAGATGCAATTAAGGATAAGAAATGGATAGAAGCTATGGATGAGGAGATCAATGCCATAGAAAGAAACAAGACATGGGATTTAGTTGAATTACCAAAAGGAAAAGATGTCATTGGAGTTAAGTGGGTTTACAAGACCAAGAGTAATTTTGAAGGCAAAATAGAAAGACACAAGGCAAGACTTGTTGTCAAAGGATATAAGCAGCAGTATGCGAGAGACTATGAGGAAACTTTCGCACCAGTTGCTAGAATGGAAACCATCAGAGCAGTGTTGTCCAGAGCAGCACAAAACAAGTGGAAAGTTTACCAAATGGACGTGAAGTCAGCATTCCTAAATGGAGTGTTAATGGAAGAGGTTTACATTGAACAACCTCTAGGCTATGAAAAGAAAGGCCAAGAGCACAAAGTGTGCAGATTGAAGAAAGCTCTTTATGGGCTGAAGTAAGCACCAAGAGCATGGTATAGTAGGATAGATTCCTATCTACTAGAAAATGGATTTGAAAAGTGTGAGGGAGAACCCACCCTCTACATCAAAGAAAAAGATGGTAAAATTCTAATTTTTGTGTTGTATGTTGATGATGTTATTTTCATAGGTAATGATGATTATCTTATTGAAGATTTGAAAACAACCATGAAAGAAGAATTTGAGATGAATAACATGAGTTTGCTAAGATAATTCTTAGGAATAGAAGTAGAACAAAATGGAAATGGGATTTTTATCTCACAGGCGAAATATGTTAATGAAGTGTTGGAAAGATTTAATATGCAGGGCAGAAAAGCAGCAATCACTCCCACGGTTATGGATTAAAACTTAGCAAAGAGGACAGCAGCAAGGATTTTGATCCTAGTGTGTATAAGAGCATAGTTGGCAGCCTCATGTATTTGATTGCAACTAGGCCAGATATAATGCATGCTATTAGTTTAATTTCCAGATTCATGGAGAGGCCAAAAGAAGCACATTGGCAGGCAGCAAAAAGAATTCTAAGGTATGTTAAAGGTACTAAACGATTTGGCATTTTATATACTGCTTCAGAATGTTCAGATTTAATTGGATACACTGATAGTGATTGGGCTGGAAGTGTAGATGATCGGAAAAGCACATCCGGTTATGTTTTTCACACGGGTTCAGGAGCTATTTCATGGGCTTCTCAAAAACAGCCTATTATGGCATTGTCCACAACAGAGGCAGAATATGTGGCAGCTACAACAGCAGCATGTCAAGCAGTTTGGATGAGAAGAATGTTAAGGAGTTTATGCCAAGAAAAAACAAAAGGAACTATGAATTTTTGTGACAATAGCTCATCTATTGCATTATCTAATAATTTTGTGTTTCATAAGAGAGTGAAACACATTGACACAAAGTTTCACTACATCAGGGAATTGGTAAGAAATGGAGAAATTGTCTTAAAACATTGCAGGACTCAGGAGCAGGTTGCAGACATTCTGGCCAAGCCATTGGGCCAGAAAAGTTTTGAATTTTTGAGGAAATGTTTGGGTATGACTAATAACCCAATAGTTGAAATTAAAGGGGAGTGTTGAAATGTAATTTCAACTAGAGCATTGCCGGAATCCGTCATGGCAACAGCGACTGCAAACTGTGTTATAAATTCTGGAAAACCGCTAAGCCCTATCACACCGCTTTTGCTGAAAGGTTGTTTTCTCCGGAGGGCAGCGATACAGTACGCTAGCCAACGCGTGTCCACAATCTTTTTTGAAAACCATTTTTTTCCCAGGACATAAAGTTCGTTTGGATTGATCGTGCAATAGTCGTTCGATTGAAAGCTTGGTTGTTCACCGTCCGATTGAAACTAAAGTTTTTGTATAGGCATCCGCCGTTGATCCATGAACCTTGCGTGAAGTGCAACTCTAGTTGATTGTCAGTTTTTGTCAGCAAAGAAACTAATAGAATTTAATGTGAATAGTAATCGTTGGTAAAGTTGTTTAATTTTAATAGTTTTATATTTTCACAAGCATAGTTTGTTGTTTTTACTGCATAAGTAAAATGTAGGTAACTTCTTTTTGGTTATTCATTCGCAAATGTAATGCAATACAAAAAAAAACGCAGTAGCGTCCAAGCAAGGTGTGAAACAAGAATACACACAGCAGTGTGAATCTTGAATGAATGTAAGAGTTGCTCCTTGAAATGCAATGGAGCACACAACAGTGTGAGTGAAAAGGTAAGTTTTTTTGTTAAGATATCGAAATGATATATGCAGGGCGTGAGTAAAGAAAAGATTTTTTTTTACACAGCAGTGAATGTAATTTTCTGTAGTTGAAGATTGTTTTTACAGCAGTGAATGTAAAGAAATCTTACACACGTGTAAAATTTTCTAAAGTGACAGAGTAACTTTTTTTTGTGAGGAACCAAAGTGTTTTTGTGTAAATCCCTCTGTGAGAGGAAGAAGTCTGTAACAGGTAGTCTTTTATTAATGAATACAAAGAGTTTTTTATGTGTGTGAAAAAATCAGTTCTTCAGAAATCAAGTTTAGCTTCTCTGTGTTAAGATCCTGTGTTAAAATAGAGTATTATTCTCTAGGTTAAAAATAGAACATTGTTCTTTGTTCAATTTATTGTTTGGAATTACCAGAAATTCCCAACAGGGACGTTAAACCTAAGTAACATTGGATGCTGAGGTGGTCTATAGCCTGGTCAATAAGTTGTGGATTCTTTCATATTTAAATAAGTTGTGGTTTTCACTATGTATACACCATCCGTAAAATTTCTCGATTCTTTGAACCTTATCCTCCATAACTACAGTATCCTCTTCGAACTAAAAAGAATGTTAACAGTGTGAGATTTTAGTATGTTTTGTGTTCTCGACATAGAAAAAATAATAAAGTAAACAAAAGATATACAAATTTCATTACAACTAGAGAAAACAATGTTAATTTGAATAGCAAACAAAGTTGAAAATAAGCCTGCCAAAATCCAACTGCAAACATATACAGCGACCAGCCGCCAAGCATTTATAGCCCATAAGCAAGCTGGTTATTTCTTGCGAAAACAAAACTTATTACGCAATACAACCAAAGAAAACAATGTTAATCCGACAAGCAGGCAAAACTTAAAATTGTAGCAGCAGAGAAAATAATGTTAATGTTAATTTGACAAGTAAGAAAAACTTAAAACAGTGCAACCAGAGAAAAGAACATTAATCTGACAAGCAAGCAAAAGCTTATTACACTACAACCAGAGAAAATAATGTTAATATGACAACCAAGCAAAAACTTAGAACCATACAACCAGTGAAAATAATGTTAATCTGACGAGCAAGTAAAACATAAACCAGTAATTACAAACATGTGAATAAATGAGAAGGACAACTTTTGAATCCCAATATTTTAAGATGCCAGGAACATGGATTGGGAACAGTTGTTCTAACTCGATTGTTGGAGATTAGTTACGACCGCCTGTCAATTCACCGACAACAAACCACCACCACCACACTGAACACCGCCTCATCGATCACCGCCTTACCATGTTTATTTTCAAAGAGCCATCATTACCATAACTCTTTTGAATTGAAGGGGCAGTAACCAACTTAAGATTTGTATAAATATAGTTGAGTTGGGATAGAAGAATGCAGAGTCTGGACACATAGTCCAAATTGTATGCAGCTATAGTTGTTTCGACATTTGGTTGTTCTGTGATTTTATGTTAATGCTTTTTTTTGTAATTTAACAGCAGTAGCTATGGTTTTTTGTTCTTGTTGTGTTCTGTTGTTTACTCTGAATCTTTCAATTGGTATCGGAGCCACGGTCGTGAGGGCTCGCTGCGGTAGCAGTTGAGTTCTGAGAGTCAATGAGAGCAAATTCAAAAAATTGCTACACATAGATGTTGTGGAACCTGATAGCCTGATCTTGGTAACATGTTGTGATATGAATATACTCGAAGGGTGTAATACTTTGTTTTATGAGGTGAATCCATTGCAAACTATGTATGCCCTGAAGCTTTTTCTGTAGTCATGTTTTCCTCGAGTCAGAACCTTTCGATGGATATAAGGAATTGGTCGCGGAGTTTTTAAACTTGTTGATTGGATAACTGAATTGTCTAGAGTCATGTGAGTTGATTAGAAACCTGGAGATGCATGTTGGCAAGTAATATATTTTTTCAATGAATTATATTTCATCACTATTTTTTTTAGACGATAGTTCTGTTGTTGTTGAACGAATATTGTCGAGACGTAATCCACGACCAACAAAGGGTGGTTCAGCTCGCTGTTTTTTCTCTTTGCCATAGTTCCCCACTCCCATATGCCAAGAGAGCGGCAAGTTTGTACGTGCACTTGGGGCTGAGGTTGTGGCAAGTATTATCTTCCTAATTTTATGTAAAGTTGTTAAAGTGTGTGACTAATAAGAGTCAAAATTTGTTTCGACTGATACGTAAGTGAATGAGCACAAGCATGTAGATCCATCAGGAGAAGGTGTCGTGGAAATAAGCATTGCAACCACCGTAGTAATTAGGAGTGCAATGAAGTTTGTAGTTGTCGTTTTGGTGAAAGCAGGACTGGTTAAGTGTTGAGTGCAATTTGCATGAAGTTGAGGCTCTAATTTTTGGAGAACGTGTTGTGTGATTTTTGCAAATCATCACATAGTTGACTGTGCTCTGCAGCATTTCAAAAGTAAATTGTGTGTAGCGTGGCCCTATGTGAGGCTCACGTATCACTGCCTTATGTGAGGAGGACTGCTCCAAATCTGGAGGCGCCTACGATTTATATCGATATCTTAATAGAATCCATCGGTAAAGTCGAAATTGATCTACTATGTTCTGCCGATTTCGTTTATTTTCTATCCATCATTGTTATCAAACTAAGCATATACGGGAAACAACAGTTGTGTTAATAATATTTATATTCTCAGTCAACCTCATATCCTTCAAGATATTATTGTCCCTCACCCTTTGACTGGCATCTTTAGAAGAAGAAGGAAAAGCGTCAATGGAACCGTCGCTGAATTCTACACTGGATTGTAGAGCCGCTCGCCATATTGAGATTTCATGGGTTGAATCACAAAGAAAGTCTAGAAATAAACTGAGTCTCCATAAAGGCGAGTGCAGAATCTAGCATGTACAAGGATAATGGCTGTAGGATCGATTCAGCTTAGTGGGAGCTTATTCGGGCAAAGTCAGCCACTGCACAAGGTAACCATTTCCTATGGTCAATTATCTCTGTGGGTGTAGAGTAATATTTTCCAATGCCTGTAGAAAATGGAGGTCGGCTCAGTTATCTGAAGTGTAGTTCCGCCAGAACCAGAGAGAGAGAGTCGTAGCCCTAGCTATTGATTGATTAGAGTGATGTTGCTGTTAACGCTCAGGTTGTCCCTTGGCTCCTTAAGGGATACGGCTGAGGTAACACCAGACCAATCTTTGGACTGCGGGTCCTAGCCTACCTACAATCAGAGAGGGCTCTCTCTTCGTAATTTAGCTTTGTTTAGGGTGATCTTAGCCTAGTTATTGAGTACAAGGGGTTTTGTTTTTTGGTGGGAAAGAGAATGGCTTCAAGTAGAGAGGTAATGCATCGTGCGATGGATTTCAAACCATTGGGCATGGAGTCAGAGGAGTGTGACTGCTGGTGTGTTTTTCTTGGTCACGAGGGGGATATGGAGCAGATAGCTACTCATGAAACAATTATTCGGGCTAAAAAGGATGAAGTGGAGGTCAGAGATGTAAGGCTACTAAGATATCTTTGATCCGGCTGACCGAGGTAAAGTGAATGGATTCTATCTAGGAACAGTTAAGATTTCCTAAATAACAATCATACATGGGTGATAAAGAACTAATATGAGCCATGAGGTATTCATATTAAAGCTCTTAGTCAGAACAAAAACATATAGAACATTGCAAAAATTTAGTGTAAAATGTTGTAAGGCCAATTGTAGATTAGTCCTCCTTTCTGCAATCGAAAATAGTGATAATGATACTAACATATGTGAACTGATATTACAAAGGCAAGAGACACTTTATTAGTCCATATGACAGCATAAGAATTCAGTGATCACCCTCGAGGCATTTAAAAAAGAGGCATAGTAGACAGTTCATTATCCAATCTTTTGAGAAATCTTTGATCTTTCAGCCAAAAAACTTTCAATAATACAACGCAGGTATGGAGTGTAGCAAATCAACCAATCGGATTGAAATTTTAAAGAAATGAGAAGTAACAGAATCTCTTTATTTAGCGTAACAGCATGAGGGTGAAATAGCTCTGTCTAGGAGTTGATAAATTCTTACATAAGTGCCATAACATGGGCGAATTTGCTGAGATAAGAGGCAAAGGGAATTCACGTTCATTACCAGTTCAAATGAAAACATAAAGAAATAGCAGACCTTGAGCATAGAGTGTGGCTCAGCAAATTCTAGGTTAATCTTTCTATCTGCTATTTAGATGGTGATATGAGCATATTATGAGCATAAAACATTAAAAAAAACAGAGATGAGAAGCACTTATTGAGTCATGTTGCAGCTCTAGAATTTCGTAATGCCCCCTTCAAACATTAAAACACAACACACAGTCCATTTTCCAAACTTCAGCAGTCTTTGATTAAGGAAATCGTACCGGATGTACATAACCAATCTCTATAGGAGTCTATCGACCTATTCTATCTTGTTTTCTCTCTCCTTAAGACTGACTATAGGGTGGTTTATATAGGGAAATATTTACAGACTTCCCTTGAATAGGTGTCATAGGGAAAATATCCAAAAAAAAATCTCTGGATCATATCTGAAAAAATATCTATGTAATAACTGTCTTTAACTCATCTCTGGGCTGGAAATTAATACATAAATATCTGAAAAAAGAGCTGCGTTGAGGCAGCTGGCAACTCAAGTCATGTAGCTGAGGGTTGCGCTTTGAATCCTTTTGTCTGTATCTTTCAGGCGGTTCTGTTGCCCTTAAGTGGCTTTAAGATATTTTAATATGCGCTGGTGAGCTTTGATGGCTCTGAGCTGCTCTATTTATCTTTGCACAATCCCTTTGTTTCCATCTGCTTTTTGTTTAAAGTCCCTTGCTGATATTCATAACTGATACTCTTTGTCGGTTTGCTGATGTTCTTTCGTTGTCGTATCGGGCATTCTCTTCCCTCTGCAACACTTCTAACTGTCCAATCGCCCCTGTTTTATCTCCTGTGAAAGCATTAATACAACCTCCAGGTGTATGATATTTCTTTATCTGGCTGTGACACAGCAAGAACCTCCACATATTTAAAAAACAGAATAGGCGTTGTCAGCTGGAGATCTCACAGCAACTATTTTTCCGAGAATGTTATACCCAGATCATAATCGTTTCTTGATTTATCTCAGACAACAGGACAAAGGGACTGTTGTATTCTCTGGTCTTTTAATTTCTCTTTATTAATTCTGTCAGGTCATTCTTGTATCAGTGTAGGCTTCTTGATGTTCCAGCGCTGAAGAAATTCATCGTCTCCAGCTTTTCTTAGGACACTGAGATGCACTAAGCTCTGTTGTTCTTTGTGATTAGAGATGCTACACCAAGGCCTATCCATCAAAGCCCAAATCTGAAATAGCGATCAAGCTCATCCATGTGTCGTAGCTGATGTTTATACGATATTCCCAAATCACCCAAGCAAGAATTTTCAATGTGAAAAAAGGATGTTTCGTCAGCACCAGTCTTTCCAAATTTTTTGGTACTCTTTCTTAAGTCTTGAGATCCGAGGATCAATGCCACGCTGGCTTTGAGCGCTGGATATGGATGCCGATTTTTATAGATCGCTGGCTTTACGTTACATCAATATAATTCCTTTTCACCTCACTCCAGTAGTTGGTTGTTACAAACCATGATGATACAATTTGCCTGTATATGTGTTTTAATTACTGCTTTACCAATTAAGTTTGCAATGAAGAATTTCCATAATGGATCTGAAAGTCACCCACACAACATGCTACAATGTTTTCAATTAATCTGAACACTTTAAGATGCATGTACTTTGCACTGATGTCATGACCAGTTTTGAGTAATATATTCTGAACAGATGCTGACTAACACAATTTTCACCGATGTCTATATCTGCGCAGTGGTCAAGGCCGAATACAGAGACTACTTCACATTAAATTTTAGATCAGGACAGCCCATGTGATTCCACTTTCCACTATCAAGCCTCCTCGTCCTTCACATAAGGCTCAACCTAGCCCCATAACGTCTCAGGATCTGCGCAGGTACAGGAAACCAATACGTCTTACGTATGGGAAATCATCGTGCTTAAGAAGTCCATGTATTTGTTTCACTACCAACTTCATCTGCAAAGCTGCTTCAGTTTTCAATGCTAACTCAGGACTGACAGAATTACTCCTCAGGAATTGTAGACAACGTTCAAAGCTTGTCATCCAAACCTGTATGTCAACTGCCACTTCAGGACCCTTTTTGAAAACTTCTCGTCGCGAGCGACACACTTTGATATGCAATCCACAAGCTTCTTGTATCATTGGTTTTCCCAGTCGCCCATCAATCCCAACAACCATATTCATGCCCGTTATCTCAGCATGAAGGACGTCAAGATGTATAGCAGATGGATCAGATTCCTTACAACCATGCCACTCAAAATTGTTAGACATTTCAAGATGACCCAGGTCCAACTGCATGAAAAACAATTTGCTTGTAGAATTGTGTGGCACAATAATAATAGGAGTGTCCAGGGAAACATCCAACTTCAATGAAGGTGATCCATCAATTTCTGATTGTGAAATAAGCCACTCCATTCCTCTAACTTTATCAACAACTTGGATTGCATGCTGAGCTTGTGGTATTGCCAAGCCTGTGAAATAGGCCGTTACCTCCTAAATGAACCTGTAAAGAAAAACAATCCGTACAGCTGAAAATCTGGCAATGCATCTTTAAAAAACTCATCCTCCTCTGAAATGTTTTCTGCTAACGCTGTGCTACATTTATTAATGATCTCCTCAACTGGACCTTGACTATCATTTTCCAGTGCAGAACAAGCAATATACTTGCATGTTGTAGACACATGATCTTGAAGTTTATCTTCAATCCTCAGGAAATGCAATGTTATCCTCACAGTCAAATCATTCTCCTGTTGTATAAGGTTCACCTTGCCTCCACCAGCAAATAGTGCCAAAAGCATTCTTTCTTCAACAACTCTGTCCTTTTCCTCATCTTCCTTCCCATAGATCAGAAGCTTCATTTCAAGCAGAGTATCGACAACAGACAAATTTTTCTTCTCTGACACAACCACTGGTTGACAGCTTTCATCTTTAGATTTAACACCACTAAGATTTCCAGGTATTCTCATGGACAGAGGGGCAGATGCTTTATATATAGCGTGAATAAATGCCTTCATCAATTCTGCCTTTGAATGCTCATCTTTGAACTGCAGGACAACTGCGCTAGAGGACTCCAATGCCTTTTGGATATCAAAGCCTCTATTGCTTATGGCCACAATGAAGTCTGATCCGCCAACACTTGCTGGTGGGATCTCCATGATTTGCTTAGCACTCATGCTGCAGCACCGCTGATAAGTTTGAGAAGTTTTAGACTCCAAGGCATATAAGTCAGACCCAGCAAGGGCTAGCCAACAAGATTGCCACTCGGCAACAGAATTACCAATTCTCCCCCAAAAGAGAACCCCAGCATCCCCTTCCATATCTGCAGGCTGCCAAGATGTATGCCCCATTCTTGAATTTGTCTCATCTAATCCATCCTTTATTGCATCTCTCTCATTAAATATTGCAAGGAGATTCATGATCCTACTATATTTTGAAGGCGAAAAGTGGAAGCCAAGGTTTGGCACTTGAATTACAACTCGTGTAGCAGGGTATTTTGGATGTGGAAGTTTAATCTGGTCAACAATAGCTAACATGCCACATTTGTCAAGGACAGGGAACAGTTTTGACTGATTCTTTGATGTAGGAGGTACCTCAGACTTAGTTATTATACATTCAGAATCCAAATAAACATGTTTAACCTCTGTCCATTCAAAGCTTCCATCCAAGAAAAGGCAGCAATGTCTCTTCATTCACTGTACACAATGTAAAACAACCAAAATCTACTAGAAGCTGACTGCAACTTCTAGAACATTCTGCCCTCTCTCATAACATTGTCTTTTGGGTTCTCAAGAGTGCAGGCTGTAGATCTTTGTGATGCACTCTGTCATGAACACGCAGAAGATTGATGTAGTCTTTTAACAACACATGGTGCAATATTGCTTTGATTTAGAATCATCTCTTACACAACCATCTAAAAAAAAACTAAAGGTTAATAGTCCCTTGTAGTAGTAGCAGAAAACGCTGAGCTAGTTATGGTTATATTTCAACCAATGGAGGGGATATGTATTTAGGGGGATCTTGTATATGTTTTTAGTATGGGGAGGGAAGAATAGCTAGGATTTATACAATAAGTTAGAAGTTAATATGCAATTTGATCATAAAGCGCTAAGGATAAAATTCTTAGGCTTTTAAAGGGGAAATAGGACTTTTTTTTTTAACGGGTTAGGGGAAGTTAGCGAGTGTTTGGGGAAAGAAGGGAAATTCAGACATGCCTTGCTTGAGCTCCTTCAAATGGAAACTGCCTTATTCTTGAGATGCGAACGGATATGACGCTTGAGAACATAAAATGATACGGATCACCAGCCATGATTCTGCCACCACAACACTACCTACCTGGCCTACTCTCCTAACATTTTTTCTTCTTTTGGTTTGGGTGCACTTGAACTAGCATACCCAGCCTTTCAACCTTTCTTTCAGCTATCCTCCTATCTAAATCGATCCTTGTCTCTTCCGGGGCTCAGATTAAGCTGATGAGTGCCCTTGTTTCTCTACCTATTTACCAATCCGCGAAGTTTTAAGCTTGTTTGGCAAGATATTCATCTCTATATTCTAAAGCAAGCAACTGAAACCCAAGGAAGCCAAGTTTAAACTATTTGGCCTTCCCTTGACTGAACAAATCTTCAAAATTTGAATAACTTATCCAAATGAAACTCTCTAGAAATATGGAACCTTTGCAGTAATAAAAAGATGACATATTTGGCATGCAAACAGTTAATCATGAAATATGAACCCCTATGCAATAGGAGGCTAACAGCTGCCACAGAGATCTTTTGAAAGGGGAGAACACTCTGCCGAAACAATTATTCCAAAGTCATATAGAAAGTTGATCATTGTGTTGAAGATGTAAGTTGTAACTGCACTAGATATTAGATGACTGTCGTTGTAGCTGATTCAACATTGTGAAAAGAAATTTGTGTGTCACAGAGTAGTTGTTCTCAAAAGATTGAGAAGCCTTCATCACGTTCTCACATAAGTGGGGCTACCAGTGAAAACCTGTGTGAGCCTGTAGCTATAAGGAGTTGAATACTGATAGTATGAGATTGTAGCATTTCAAACGGCTGTAGCCCAGAGCCCACAAGTTGAAGGTTTGAACATGGATTTAACGTTTGATTTTTTATTTGAAGAGCTTTTGGGCTTTTTTAAAAGTCAAGCAAAGTTTTGTATCACAGTGTTTTGGTGAAAATTGTGCCTTACAAAAGGAGCTCATTTTCTTTGGTGTGGCACATTGATAAATTAGTGAGCCTGTAGAGCTACGTCCTTCCTTATCGAGAATTTATTCAGTTACATGATTTTTTTATTTCACACATATTAAAGCATGGAATGTTGAACTGCTAGAAGTTGAGGAACCTGTTGCAATCAGTGTCTTAAGTCTGGTATGGTTGTAACCTTCAGTCCCAGTTTGTTTACAACTGAAGTTAAGTGTTAAGTTGACTTTAGTTTTCGTTGTTTAAATGTTGAGGCTCAAGCTCACTATCTTCTTAATTGGAATGACATTGAAATTATTTTATATGCAATTCTGAATGGCCTGGTAATATAGTTTGACAACGACCATATGAAGGAAGGAATTTAGAATAGAATTCTATTTACTCTCGCATTGGAATTTTGTCTAAGATGATTTATGTGACATTCATATAACTTAATTTAATGGCATGCATATGTCGATATTGAGATGCTTTGTTGTGAAGTTGAACACTGATAGAGAAAAAAAGCAGAGGCAGAGAAGCTTTGAGTTTAAAAGTGACAGTGTGATAAAGAGCATGGAACTTGTAGTGTTTTGTTTTCATTTGGGAAAAACAAATAGTTTGAGAAGTCTAGCAGAATACAAAGAAGAAATCGAAGGTGATTGGTGTAGCTTTGATCTACTACCACCACCTATGTTTATAGGTAAATATTTTGAATTATGGGTTATTAGAATGCTAACTTTTCTTCAAGCTAAAGACTTAATTGAACATTGGTCAAATAACACATATAAAGTATGTGATGATTTAGCATTAAATTTTATAAAACAAGGATTGGATGAAACGTTTTTGTGCAAGGTAGCAAAGGCTACAACTTCCAAAGATGCATGGAAGATCCTCAAAGTAGAATTTGGTGCGAGGGGGAGTAATCAAGTCGAAGATAGTAGCGTTGTCCAACCTGTTGTAGCAGTGCTTGAAGATGAGAATAAAGGTGGATATGTAGCAGTGAATCTACAAAGAGATGAAGGATTTTGTGAATCTCACTTGAAAGCGGATCACAATGTTGATAGTGTGTTATTAGACTTTGATTTTGGCATAGATAATGTTGCCAATGGAAAAGCATCTGGTTTAGTGGATCCAACAATTGAAATTGCTAATGTTAAATTTGATGAAGAACAATTAACTCATGAAAAATGGTTGAAGATGATGCAACATAAACATACACTATTATTTGGCACGAGAATCCCACTTGCGCCTAAAAGCCAAGTGGAAGAGACAGAAATAGAGTTTGAAACAAAGAAGGAAACCCACAAAGAGAAAACAAGGACAGGGTAAAAATAAGAGAAGAAACATAATCAATGGGGTTTTGCAAATATTTTTAATTCTAACATTGATTTCCAGTGTGCAGGTACACAAAATGATTATGAAGAAGAATTAAAGTTCCTTGAAGCATGGCTTGAAAAGCCATCTATTGATGATCCCTCCATAGAACTTGCAGCTATGAATATTGAAGACAATATGAATGATATTGAAAATGAAAATGAAATTTTCACGTATTGGAGCCCTCAAGAGATTAAATTCTATTATGAGCAAATTGATAATCCAAATATTGATGACAAAGAACAAACTATAGAAGATGGCATGTGTCAGCAGTCCAATTACGAACAAATTTTAGAAGAGGTAAAGGACATCCATGGACACCCTCAAATGATTTTCTATGCTTTTATGTGTTAGCTCTGCTACAGATTTCAATTTTCATGGTCAAAGAACAGGTGGGGCAGTGCTGGTTATGCTTACAAAAGCTCGCAGCAGTCTTTTTCTTCCTCCTCCGTCATTCGTCCATACTCCCATAACCCCTTTATTCCTATTTTACTCTGAATCTCTTTATAAGCCCTTGAGCGCTAAGTTTAAAACCCATATAATCACGCGCTTTGGAAAAGCTCCTAACCCGACCTTTCCCCGTCACATCCAATGAAAACACGTCCTTTTAACTCCCGTCGTTTGATCATATTATCACGTGATCCAACAACGATCGCATTCCTCGCTTCTTCAAAACGCCCACACGATAAACTGCAGGGAAAGCAGTATCAACCCTATCACATCAACCACGTGTCCTGCACTCATTGTGTCGCTCCTCCTCATACATACCACCTACCTCTGAAAAGCGGTGTGGGGATACCGCTTACCGCCCTACATACTATTTCCCGCCCATTAACATCTACGCTCTTTTGACCTCTGATCGACGTCAAATCTGTCCGACCATAATCTGATGGCCCACGTTTTTCCATCTGCCTATTCTCCCGATAATCCATTATAATTTGTTCTCCGTCATTCATCTATTTCATCCAATGACATATTTTCTTCCTCCGCCCATTCACGTTCACAGCCATTTTGATCCCGAAGAATGAAGGCAATCAGCTACCCTGTACCATGAGCAGTTATTCTTCAACAACTGAATTTAAGAGCATTATGGCCGAAGCAGAAAGGACATTCCTTGAGAAGCTCACAACGTTAATCAGTTATGGATCCTTCTCTCATAGGAAAATCTACCTGCTCAGGAAAGACAACCAAGTACCAAAAATGTTAAATGTATTCATTAAAAGCAACAGATTGTAGCAGAGATTTTTATCAAATAGTTAATTTGGTTGGTGATTCATTATGATCCCTCCATGCATAGGATAGCAGATATTTTTGTAATCAACCTCTATATATATCGAGAACTTAGAAGGGAAGAGGTTGATGAATGTCATTTTGTTGTAAGCTTCAACTTCTGGAGACTGTAACTACTGTGATACCTGCAGCGTCTGGTCTTCATTTTCGGCTAATGCAAGCTTCTTTTGTTGTCAATTGCTCACTTTCCACTTCTTCTTCTTTGTTGTTCCAGGTTGTGCCTGTTATGCATTTATTATGTGTTGTAGATGTTCAGCGTTAGAGGGGCTGTCATCCCACCTCTGTGTTAGAATCTAGCTCGCATCATTGAATTTGTATGCAGGTTTCTGTTGTTTTAATGCCATAGAACTGTCATCCTGTCTGTGCATTAGGTAATACATTTACAGACCTTTTAACTGGTTGCAGCTGGCCATCACAAGGTCATGTGCATCTGCTGGTGTGATTAGTATTCTCCATCATCACATTTTATTTAAAACTGTGATTAATTGGTGGTCTAAAGCCTTGTAATCTGGGGTTGTTCACCCGTGTTTGGGGTCAAGCATAGTAGAAGTGGTTATCTAGCTTGAATATGCAGCATTTCTTTCATTCATCCACCATATTTCCAACATTTTTGTTGAGTTTGTAATGTTCCCGAGCATCTTTGATATACAACCTAGGAGAGTTTCTTAGGGTGATAACATTAATTGGCATCGTTGCAAGGGAGAGGAGATTGAAGCTCAGCTTCCCTGGGAGACGACACAGTTCCAGATTTTGATGACAGACAAAGTCTAGGCACATTTTTGGTTGTAATCATCTGTCTGGTGACTCTACTGGAGGACCTACCTAGTTGCGACTCCACATTGCAGTTCTGGCTCAGTTTGTGAGATATATTCGAAGAAATCTTCAAAAATCACCAGCTGAATTAGCACCTGGCCCTGAGAAGATTATCAAAGCGAAGAAAATTTCACAAAAAGGAGCATCAGGATCAAGTAAGCCTAAGAAGTCTTGTGTATCTCTGCAAGATGAGGCTATAGTTGAGAATGTATTATTTGAAGATATAGAGCCTAGTGTTGCTAGTGAGAATTTCCTACAGAGATTCATACAGTTCCTTGTACAGTTAGTTCCCCTTTTGATCTTAATCCAAACAAAGCCTCCCATATTGTTCATAATATTCCTTTGTCTCTTCCATTTATTTTATTATTTCCCACTATTCAATCTATCAGTATTCCTACACATATTCCAGTCATGACAGGGCAACAAGTACCCACAAGGATAGAAAGAATTGTTGATGCTAGATATGGACCTCTGGTCTTGCTTGTCCCTTTGAATCCCATGCCTATAGGAGAGTATCAAAAATATATGCCTAAATTCATTGGTACAGATGGGGTAACAGCTGAGGAACACCTTGAAGCTTTTTACAGTTATGCTGATAACTTAGATATAAGTGAAAATGATGTATGGATGAAAGTTTTTGTCCAAAACCTTGATGGAGAGGCCAGAAAATGGTTCAGAGAATTGACCCTTAGATCTATTGCTGATATTGAAGCCTTATATGATGCATTTTTGAAGCAATGGGGAGATAAAAAGGACTTGTTATATTACCACACTGAGTTTGGAAATCTAAAAAGAGAAAATGGGGAGTCTTTGCCTGATTTTAATAAAAGATTTAATAGAATGTACAGTAAAATACCAGTTGAGGTAAAGCCAACTCCCACTTCAGCCAAACTTACTTATGCCAATGCTTTTGACTCTAATTTCTTCTTGTTGTTAAGGGAAAGAAGATGTGCCACTTTGGCAAATATGCAGGATGCAACACTAGAGGTGGAATCTAATATTATGGCTACAGAAAAGCTAAAAAATCATGTTGATAGAAGAAGGTAGACAAGTGAGGCTTCTTCTTCCTCTGTCTCATCTTCAAAGCCTAAATTAGATAAAATGACTAGAATGATAGAGTCATTGGCTACTGAGATTTCTAAGCTAAAGATTGAGCAGAATTCAGGAAAAGCAAGGTAGTAGAACACATTTGCTCCAAGAAATTCAAATCCATATAGAAGAGCAAATGAACAGTTACAAATAATACAGAGGGGAAAAGAACCAAAAGAGGAACAAAATATTAAAACTCCTTTTCAAAATGTAGTCATGGAGGAGGAAAAAATCGAAGATGAGGATGAAATACATTGCATGGAAGATCAAGGTAGTGTTGCCTTTTTTACATTGGCTGAATATGAAGAATCTTTTATGCAGCAACAAGATAGTCAAAGGTGGGACGGAGAGGTTGTTCTACAAACTCAGGAGTAGCAAAGATATAACCTGAGGTCACAAGCAAATAATGTCAAGGAGAACCTTGCCCAAAGAGCTGCAGTCCAAATAGATTCACAAAATGGCAGACACAAGAGTTTAGCAACTGATCTAGTCATCCTCAAAGTTATAATTCAAGAGGTAAAAAGTTCTGATAAGTCATCTTCTTCTTTCAGCTTTGAGTCAGAAGTTCAGAAATTGAAAATATCTATGCCTCTAGTTGAGTTGGTGAAGAGTGAAATATTTAGAAAACCTATCCTTGAAGCTCTTGAACTGAAAGCCACGTAAACCTCCACTGACTCTGTCAATTTGCAAGATGACAAGCCTGCAGTTATGTTGAGCCCAATGTCTGAACCTACTGATGATAAATCTCCATCTTTTTATGTCTCCTTGACCATTCATGACAAAATCCTCCACAATTTCCTGCTAGATACAAGGGCTAGCCACAATCAGATGCCAAAGGTTGTCATGGAAGAGTTAGGCATTGATATCACCAGACCATATTATGATATATTCTCTTTTGATTGAAGGAAAGTGAGGTGCCTAGGATTGATCAAAGACCTAGCCTTTACACTAACCGAGCTGCCCATGAAGAGTATGGTAATGGACATAGTGGTGGCAGATGTCCCTCCTAAGTTTAGCATGTTGTTGTCTAGAGGATGGATTAAGAGGCTAGATGGGACATTACAGAATGATTTATCATATGCCATTGTCCCAGTATTTGGAGGAGAAAGTAGGAGACTCTACAGAGAAGCACAGCTGGCATATATCATTAATGATGAGAAGAATCCTTCCAATCATCATATATATGCTGTAGACACTGAATTTGGAGCATGTATACTCCAAATAGAAGAATCTCATAAGGCCTCAATGCAAATCAGAAAACCAACAGTGCAGGTCGAAGAAGAGCAAGGAAGTCAGGTTTGGGAGATGTTCTTTGATGGAGCATGTTCCAGGGAGACTGTGGGAGCAGGAGTGTCACTGGTATCTCCACAACAAGAAAGCATGCAGTTGTCTTTTAAGCTGAAATTTCAAGTAACAAACAACATAGCAGAATATGAAGCTCTGATATTGGGCTTGAACGCAGCTAAAGACATAGGAATCAGAAACATAAAGGTGTTTGGAGATGCTAATCGGATCATTCAACAGGTAAATAAAACATTTCAAGCAAAGCACCCGAGGCTGAAAGCATACAGAGATGAGGTATGGAGAATAAAAGATTCTTTTGATTATTTATGTATTTCATATATTCCTAGAGCACAAAATCAGCTTGTTGATTCCCTTGTTGTCTCTGCTAGCATGTTTATCCCTCCAATGCCTCCCAGACTAGTTTATGAAGTCCAAGTGAAGTATAGACCATCCTTGTCTGATAATGTCCAACATTGGAAAGTTTTTGATGATGATGATGAGATAAATAGATTTCTGCAAGTCATTGATGAGTTTTCTGAAATGCAAATTGACCAAGATAATGAAGCCTTGCAAGAAATTCCTAAAGCCTAGCTTAGAAGTAAAATTGGTAAAAATAGCATTGTCCAACTACCCAGCAATCATATACCTAAGGGGCTAATTCCTTTGGAAAGACTATTTGACCAAAATGATGTGCCTTACAAAGGTGCTCAAAAGGAAGACCAATATGCAGTCTGTAAGCATGATATAGGGAGTCCTCGTCAACCTAGACATAAATTTGTCCACCCATCTGTCTGCTGATCAAAGTTCTGAATACTGCAAATTAATGAAGCAATTTGCTAATGCCTTTGCCTAGGAGTATAGTGACCTGAAAACATATGACAATAATATTATCTAGCATAAAATCCCTTTAGAAAAAGACACTATTCCTTTCAGAAAAAATCTGAGACCAACAAATCCTATCCTCCTTCCTCTCATAGAAAAACAAATTAAAAAATTGTTGGCTGCCAAAATTATTGTTCCCCTGAGATATTCAAAATGGATAGCCAACCTGGTTGTGGCGAGGAAGAAAAGTGGAGAAATTAGACTTTGTGTTGATTTCAGAAACTTGAATAAATGCTCCAAGAAAGATAATTATCCCCTGCCCAATATGGAGCATTTGCTGCAAAAAGTCTCAGGAGCCAAAGTGATGTCTTTCATAGATGGATTTTCAGGTTTCAATCAAATTGTTGTACACGGAGATGACCAGGAGAAAATTGTATTCACCACTCCGTGGGGTACTTTTATGTATGCCAAGATGCCTTTTGGATTGATGAATGCTGGAGCCACCTTTCAGAGAGCTATGGACATAGCATTTGTGGGAGAGAAGGATAAATTTTCCCTTATCTACCTTGATGATATAATAGTATACTCCAGCAGCCATCATGACCATCTATAGCATTTGAAGAAATTATTTCTGAAGTGCAGAAGGTTTGGGATTTCAGTCAATCCTAAAAAATCACAATTTGCTTTAGAAGAAGGCAAGCTGTTAGGACATATTGTTTCTGCTACAGGTGTAAAAATTGACCCAGAAAGATTAAAGGCCATATAGACTTTGTCTGTGCCGAGATCAAAGAAGGATATTCAGTCCTTTTTGGGCAAAATAAATTTTGTAAGGAGGTTTATACCCAATTTTGCAGAACTAGTGAAGCATATTACCTCCATGTTGAGAAAAGGGTCAGAGGTAAGATGGACTAATGCAACAAGAAAATTGTTTGATTCCATCAAGAAGGTTATAATGGAAGCTCCTACATTAATAAGTCCAGATTACAGCAAGGAGTTCCATATCATTTCTTTTGCTTCTGAAGACACCATTGCAGCAGTTTTATTGCAAGCAGATGAAGAAGGCTCTAAGCATCCAATGGCATTTTTCAGCAAGACATTGAGGGATGCTGAGCTGGGGTATGATAGTATTGAAAAACAAGCATACGCTCTTATTAAATCCTTGAAAGCTTTTAGAGTTTACATTCTGCCTTCCAAAATAATTGCATATGTACCCTCTGTTGCAATAAAAGATGTTCTAACACAACCTAATGCTGATGGAAGAAGGGCTAGATGGATAGCAAAGTTAATTGAATTTAATATAGACTTGAAGCCCAGTAAACTTGTCAGAGATCAGGGTCTTTCCAGATTATTAGTTGAAGAAATTGCAGAACTTTGGATATTGATCTCTTGTGCACAATTACAGAAATTGGTCGAACAAAAGAAAAATAACATCTGAACCAGAGAGAGAGCAGTCAGTGGCAGAAAATCTAGCTTCTTGTGACTAGTATTCTGAAATAATTAAATTTTTGGTGAAGCTAGAAATCCCTCCAACATTTACTCAAAGTCAAGCTAAAACTATAAAGCTCAGGGTAGCTAAATATTGCATTAATGAAAATCTGCTCTATTGGAGGGATCCATCAAGAGTACTTTTGAGGTGTTTGGACAAAGAACAGTCAATAGAAGTTATGCAGCAATTTCATCCCAGCGTGTGTGGAGGGCACCATTATTGGAAGACTATAGCTCATAAAATCCTCAGGGCTGGATACTATTAGCCCACCTTATTTTCTAATATAGTTTCATTTGTTAAATCTTGTGGCAGGCTCCAAAGATTTGAAAGAAAGCAGTAGTTGAAGTCCCTGCCCTTAAAACCAATATTTGCAAAAGGAACTTTTCAGCAATGGGGCTTGGATTTCATTGAAGAAATTAATCCTCATTCCAGTGGCCAGCACAGGTGGATATTAGTAGCCACTTATTATTTCACAAAATGGATTGAAGCAATCCCTACCAGGAAAGTTGATCATAAGATGGTCATGAAGTTTTTAACAGAAAATATATTTACCAGATTTGGTTGTCCACATAAACTAATCACAGATAATACAGCAGCCTTCAGAGCAAAAGAATTGGTGAATATGTGCAATTCAATGGGCATTAAACTGGTTCATTCCACCTCATATTACCCTCAAGGTAATGGTATAGCAGAATCTTCCAACAAGAGTTTAATCAAGATAATTAAGAAGGTGTTGGAGGACAACAAAAAGAGTTGGGATTCTAAGCTCAAATATGCACTTTGGGCTGACAGAGTGGCCATTAAGAGATCCACAAACAATTCTCCATTTAAGCTAGCGTATGGCACAGAGGCAGTATTTCCAATTCAGCTCACTCTCCCTGTGGCAAAGTTCTTTCAATCGGAACAGAATGAGGAAGAAGATATGGCAAAAAGAATCACAAATTTGGCAGAAGTACATCAAATCAGAGAACAGCTGGTTGAAAAGGCTGCAGCACATCAGAAAAGGATCAAGGAAGCTTTTGGCAGTAAGACAAAGGCAGATAATTTCCAGGTGGGAGATTTGGTGCTGAAGTGGGACGCATTTAAAGAGAAGAAAGCAATCATGGGAAATTTGATGCTTTCTGGACAAGGCCTTTCATTATTTCTCACATTTGAAGGAACAACACCTTCATACTGAAAAGTATGGGAGGAGAAGCAGTTTTTGATGGCCCAGTTAATGGGCATTTTCTAAAAATTTATGTTGTTTAAGGTCTTTGGCCTTAAAAGTTGTAAATATTTGGTTTTATTAGTCTTAGTGTAGGTTCAGTCAGACTCCATGCTCAATGAAACACTAGGAATTTTGCTAATTTTTTTTCATCAAGAAGGCATTGATCTGCAGGTTCTTGAGACCTCACAGGGAGGATCTCATCCCCAGAAGGAGCCAGTGTTAGCTATGCTAAATATTTAAATTTTGATGGTCAAAGAACAGGTGGGGCAGTGCTGGTTATGCTTACAAAAGCTTGCAGCAGTCCTTTTCTTCCTCCTCTGTCATTCATCCATACTCCCATAACCCCTTTATCCCTATTTTACTCTAAATCTCTTTATAAGCCCCTATTCACCCTAAGCCCCTGAGCGCTAAGTTTAAAACCCATATAACCGCGCGCTTTGGCGAAGCCCCTAACTTGACCTTTCCCCGTCACATCCAATGAAAACACGTCCTTTTAACTCCCGCCATTTGATTATATTATCACACAATCTAATGGCGATCGCATTCCTTGCTTCTTCAAAACACCCGCACGATAAACCGCAGGGAAAGCGGTATCGACCCTATCACATAAACCATGTGTCCTGCACTTATTGTGTTGCTCCTCCTCATACGGATACCACCTACCTCTGAAAAGCGGTGTGGGGATACCTTTTACCGCCCTACATACTATTTCCTACCCATTAAAATCCGTGGTCTTTCGACCTCTGATCGCCGTCAGATCTGTCCGACCATGATCCGACGGCCCACGTTTCTCCATCTACCTGTTCTCTTGATAATCCATTGTAAGTTGTTCTTCGTCGTTCATCTATTTCATCCAATGACCGATTTTCTTCCTCCGCCCATTCACATTCACAATCGTTTTGATCCTGAAGAACGAAGGCGATTAGCTGCCCTGTACCATGAGCAGTTATTCTTCAACAACTGAATTTAAGAGCATTATGGCTAAAGCAGAAAGGATATTCCTCGAGTAGCTCACAGCATTAATCAGTGATGGATCCTTCTCTCATAGGACAATCTACCCGCTCAGGAAGGACAACCAAGTACCAAAAATGTTAAATGTATTCATTAAAAGCAACATATTGTAGCAGAGATTTTTATCAAATAGTTAATGGGGTTGGTGATCCATTATGATCCCTCCACGCATAAGATAGCAAATATTTTTGTAATAAACCTTTATATATATCTAGAACTTAGAAGGGAAGAGGTTGATGAATGTTATTTTGTTGTAAGCTTCAACTTCTGGAAACTGTAACTACTGTGATACCTGCAGCGTCTGGTCTTCATTTTCAACTAATGCAAGGTTCTTTTGCTATCAATTGCTCACTTTCCACTTCTTCTTCTTTGTTGTTACAGGTTGTACCTGTTATGCATTTATTCATGTGTTGTAGATGTTTAGCATTAGAGGGGCTGTCATCCCACCTCTGTGTTAGAATCTAGCTCGCATCATTGAATTTGTATGCAGGTTTCTATTGTTTTAATGCCACAGGGATGCCATCCGTCTGTGCATTAGGTAATAGATTTACAGACCTTTTAACTGGTTGCAGCTAGCCATCACAAGGTCCTGTGCATCTGCTCGTCAGTATTCTCCATCATCACATTTTATTTAAAACTGTGAGTAATTGGTGGTCTAAAGCCTTGTAGTCTGGGGGTGTTCACACATGTCTCGGGTCAAGCATAGTAGAAGTGGTTATCTAGCTTGAATATGCAGCATTTCTTTCATTCATCCACCATATTTCCAACATTTTTGTTGAGTTTGTAATGTTCTTGAGCATCTTTAATATACAACCTAAGAGAGTTTATTGGGGTGATAACATTATGATAAATAAAATATAACGATGGTAGAGCTGCAACAACAAATGGAGAAACTGAAATTTGGAACCTACGCCAAAAAGACAAAGATGAAGCAGTTCATAGAATAGGATCTAGAAGAAAAGGGAAAAAAATCGAGCAAAAGAGTGGATGTCAAAGCTTTTGAATCATTGTAAGCCTAGCTTACGAGCAGGCATGTTTAAGTTATGTTGAGTCAAGGTGATGTTGTCGGTCATAATTAAGGGGAAGTGTTGGAGATTAATTATCACTACCTATCAATTAAGTCACTCCACCGCTGCACTGCACACCATGTTTAAGTTATGTTGAGTCAAGGTAATGTTGTCGGTCATAATTAAGGGGGAGTGTTGGAGATTAATTATCACTACCTATCAATTAACACACCGCCGCACTGCACACCCCTCATCCATCACTGCCTTACCATGTTGATTTTCGAAGAGCCATCACTACCATAACCCTTTTGAATTGAAGGGGCAATAACCGACTTAAGATTTGTATAAATATAGTTGAGCTGGGATATAAGAATGCAAAGTCGGGATGCATAGTCCAAATTGTATGCAGCTATAGCTATTTAGACATTTGGTTGTTTTGTGATTTTATGTTAATGGTTTTTTTTTTTGGTAATCTAGTTGTGTTTTTCTGTTCTTGTTGTGTTCCACTGTTTACTCTGAATCTTTCATCGATCAATATGCATCGTTCCTTGTTGTACAGAATTGAGTGTATTTTGAGGTTACTAAGCATCCTGGAGTGTATTGATTACATGAAAATTTAGATAAATACTCTATTATTCCCTTGTTCAGAGTCCGGTCGATTGACATTGAAAGGTTGTTAGTTCCAGACCAAATTCAACGCTTAGAAGTTGGTGAATATCACTTTTGATCATGGAATATATAACACTAAAGCAACCCTGCTGGATGCATAATGCTGCAGAGAATATCACAGAGGCAAGTACTCGGAAATGTTTTCTACAATGGCTAGTACTGACCCCTAACTCTTCAAAAAAGTGGAAGTGTTGTCAGCGTCTAACATGAACCGAGCCAAGAGGTTTAGGGGTGGTGCCACTGGTTTTGTCTATTCTTGATGTGACAGATAATGCTCCCCGTGGACGAAGGAATATCCATTAGGCTACATATACTTCCCTGCCAGAAGTTGCGCAAAATATCAAATTCAATTCAATTTCATTCCTGCAAATATACCTACCTTTGGAAGGGTTAGGGTTTTCGATAATCAAGTGTTAGAGTTGTTTACCTAATAATACAAATAGAAACATGTTAAACGGTAGAAATTAAAATTTGCAAAGTCGTACGTACTCTTTCTTAAAGATTCAAAAATATAACCTCGACTCATACTCTACTATTAGATTCAAACATGTAACCTCAACTCATACTCTACTATGAACCCCACTTAAATTCTAGTATATTATTATGTATGTATAACCAGAGGTTTAATCTAAATTAAATTTAGATCAACTCAATACATCATCAAAGGCAGCTACTGCTACAATCTTCTATAAATAAGTGAGAAAAAAAAAAGATAGAACCCACATACGATGAGTCCAGTCCAGTTCATCTTTTAGGCGTTGCATCTATGCCCATGATCTGATCATAAAATTCACTGGAGCACCGTCTATAAAAACTGAGCATGGCAAGCTGCAGGAGAATTGCTAAACTCTTGAACTTGTGCTTTCTATGGATTCTGCTGTGGGCTCCAGTTTTTCTAGAAATGGTGTATGCAGCCAATAATAGAAGGGGGAATAAGAATACTAGGATTCAATTGAAGCTTTGCATGAATCTGGTTTTGTATTATCATGATATCCTTTACAATGGCTCCAACGAGCACAATGCAACTTCTGCACTTGTGGGGGCTCCCCAGGGAAAAACCTTACCGCTCTCTCTAGTAGCAACGATCACAACTTCGTAGATATGGTAGTCTTCGACGACCCTCTCACACTCAGACAATAATCTCCACTCCCCACCTGTGGGTAGAGCTCAGGGATTATACTTGTATGACATGAAGAACACTTATAGTGCTTGGTTTGCATTCACGATTGTGCTCAACTGTACTGATTATAAGGGCACAATCACATTGGCTGGAGCTGATCGGATCAGTGTTGAATACAGTGGTGGGAGGCAGTGGTGATTTTTTCATGGCAAGGGGGATTTGTTGGAAGAATCACCGCACCTTTATAGAATCTGTAATTTCCACTCTGGGGATCTTAGTTACTGGCTTGTAACGTTTACCAACAATCTGCGTGTTTTGGTGTAACGGCAAACCTCCACATGGCTTGGACCCAGGTTCGATTCCCCGAGCTGCCTTTGAGGGGAGTGTTGGAAGAATCACCGCACCTCTATAGAATCTGTAATTTCCACCCTGGAGATCCTAGTTACTCGCTTGTAACATTTGCCAACAACCTGCAGATTTTGATGTAACGGCAAACCTCCACAAAATTACCACACTATTCACCGATGCAATCGAGAGAGACTTATTTCCGACTCCGCTTGAACCTCACACTTTATGAGTGCTACCGATATGTATATAGCTCATCATGATCCCCTGAAAAGAGAAAGTAGAAGTATGCACTGTTGAGACGGTGATATAACGTTTGAGTATTGTTTTGTATTTTGTTTTTTCTGGTAGCCGTGTTGCATGTATGGTTGTCTCTTCTGTTAAACTGCTGGCTCTGTTTTGTGTTAATCTGTTGGCATCTTGTTTCCTGTGGGCATTGCTTTCTTTGGCTTTCAATAAAAGATGTTTTCTACTAGCTAGAAAATATTTTTTTCCATCTATTTTATTTTATGCTAATATATGTTGTTCATTTTGTTGAACCACACTTCATGGTTAAAAAAATACACTAAAAGTCTTTGATGTTATTTATATGAATAATTTGAATATGATAAGGTGATTCCAGTAGGCTAAACATTAAACATTGTAATGACTAAATGGCTTTGCGCTAGATTTAATGCTAGCGGTGGCTGCTATGTGTTAAAACTAACACAATTATATTATATTAGTAATATAATATAAGTGATATATTAATGTAATATAATCTAAGTGATATATTAATAAATGCTATTGATATATGTTTTATAAAAATTATTAATTTAATTTAAATATTATATATATATATATATATATTATATATATGATAAATCAAATTGATTAAATATAACTTACAACACGATAAAAATAATAAAAAGAAATACACAACATACTTAAACAATGGCGGGACAGCACGTTGGTAAGATGGATGATAAAAACCTCGCATATGGTCCACAGATATCCACAATGAGTACACAGTTAATATCACAACACAGCCGTGGTTACTGGCATAAGCCACATTGTAGAAAATCTCACACACCTACCGTAAAATAACATACATAAATGTCATAGTGAAAACACTGTAAAATAACATACATAAATGTCATAGCGAAAAACGCGAAAAACGCTTACACCTCAAAATGTGTTTTGTTATGGGAGCTAACCATATTTATTTCATATATATTTATCTTAATTTCATGATCATGATCCGTGGAGAGTTATTTAATTTTAAAGATATGAAAAAACAAAATAAAATATAAAAGTATCTATTTAATATTCCACAACATCACACCTGATTAAATATAACATGGCTATGGTAGCGTAAATCTACCCAGAAATAACAGGTAAATTTTCTTGGACCATCACAATTTCTTTCCCTATATGTAAATATAGTGTCAAACGCATAAGTGTTAGATGTGGCACTTCTCTAGTACAGTAATTCAATTAAGAAATGACATGAAAATTTTCTTGAAATCTGGACAATTTGTTGATTGAACCGTTCACAGTATACCCAAATAATAATAAACACTATTTCTATTGGATTTTAATTATACTTAGTATAGCAAAATCACAGATATTTAAACAGCATTAATTTTATATGGTGGTTACATGCGTTGAAAAAAGTGTAACTAGAATTGGTATTTACAAATGTGATTTTGATCTTTGTACTTGTCTACAAAGATAAATATTATTTTTGTAAATTATAAGAATGAGTTTTTTGCTCATTCCTTAGGTTTAGGAAAGTCAAAGAGTCAATGACATGTGTAAAGAGCTCTTTTTGAGCATATATGAAATGTATACAAGTCTAGAATAGCGCTCCAAGTAATGACAAGTCTGCTTAGAAATAGAGACACATGGGTTCACTCTAACATGTCGACTTATTTGTAGAGACCTAACTACTATAAATAGGCGTGTAGGGTCACCACAGAAAGGAAGATTCTTGAATCCCTCTAACACTGGAGATGATGATAAAGGCACAAAACTTCGTATGGGTACATGACAGAGATCCGCATTATAGGAGTCACATATTTTTGGACATCTCTACAACTTCAGAGGTGTAGAATCTCGCATTACTCTGTGGCTTTAAAGAAGGAAGTAAGGTGTAGTCACAATGATAACTACTGTGAATACCCTCACATTCATCTCAAAAATCTAATAAGTTAAAGGTTTCAAGAATCTCGGAGGAACTCTTTATTATAGAATCTCGGTTGAGGAAAGGGTCTATAGTTCTCAGATGCAGATTACAAGAGTACACACTCTCGGTATAAATATCACAGTAGTGTATGCACAACATGACAAAGAGGAGGATAATCTATGAACATAAGCACATACTCAATGAAGCTCTCATAGTCATGGTAACAAGGATGATCACAATCTCAATATAAAGGAAGGATCTCAATGTACATCAAGGTGTCATCATAAGTGTGAAGGATTAACATGAGGACTTTGATGCTGCAGTCACATGTATATATCTATATACATGTCTCATCATAGAAACCTCATCTACATAATGATGACCTCAGTAAGCAGCAAAGAACTAAGTAAAGATAAAGATATGGTGCAGCAGTCTTGCTCTCACGAATATCTCAGTGATGTTGCAGCGATAATGGATGGTCTCAGTGGTGCAGATACCACAATGATCTCAACAGTATGAAGAAGAGGATTGGTGGCTTGGTCGTGGAGTGGCTTAGTTAGTCAAAGTTCATGGCTTTGCTGTTCCTCAATTGGAATCTCTATAAGAAGAATTTTATGCAGGTTTTCCTCTCCAAGAGGGATAGGCTTTAGCCCTGGCAGAATGCGGAAGACACAATAATGTTAACAAGCTAAGCATTAATAGTTATCATGAAAAGAAGAAACTCATTAACCTTGTGCCCTAGATTCTTCAACATGGTTTCAGAGCTAAGGTGCAGAAGTCAAAGGAAGGGCAGCAAAAAGTGACATACAAGGATCAATCCTCAAGAGGGGCATTAGAGTAAGGTTAAGGATTTTTTCAAGAATAAAGGATCAAGTCAACTCAAGCAAGATTCTACTCTAGCAAGGAGCATTGCAACAAGGTTACAAAGATATACAGTCACAACATACATTACAACAATATCACTTCAGAAGGAGAACACAATTCACACCTCAGGTGGACATCATGACAGTGCTCTTAAAATTCTTGATTTTTATTCCATACCCTCACACTCAAGGAATCAAATAATATCAACATCTCATAAAAAGTAGTAGTTCTTCCTGGTGAACAAGGCAAGGAAGTCTCAAGAAAGGTTCTAGAACTCTATTGTACCAGGCAACTTAAGCAAGAATCTCATTGAAGGAGGTCATTCAAGAAAGCATCAAGGTGAAGATTTCATCTTCACATAACAAGTAAGTATCTTTTCATTCTATATTAAATTTTGGTTAAGTGGCTTCATGTTTGCAAGGACATCTATGAATTGAATGGGATATCAAGATTCCTTGCATGAAGAAGGAGAATAGACATAGTCCACTAAGTAGTTGAAGTCATTAAAAGGTCTCCTCTAAATTTATGAAAAGGGATATTTATGAAAGATTCCCTTGCCTAGAAAAATTGGAGACATCAAAGTGATGTAGATGATAAACTCATTCTCTTAAGGTGAAATAAAGAAGTTCAAATGAAATATGATCTACATGAAAGTAAAGAGGCACCAAAGGATGTAGAATACCTTCATAAGGTCTTATATATAAGATATAGGAATGAAGACAACCATCATCAATGCCCTGGAAAGGTAACAAATATCCATGAACAAGAAGGTTACCTCATTCAGCAACTTGTAGTCTCTATGTCAAATAGAGAAGGACAAGTTGATGGCAAAAATATTGAAGGTTAAAAAAACTTAACCATGTGCAGAAGATGAAGGCAAGGTTGGTCCTCAAGCAAGACAAAATAAGTATAGTTAAGATTCAATGCTATGGAAAGATTTTAGAAGCTCATATCACTGAAAGATGAAGGAAGTTGAAGAAAAGGGCCAAGGAAAGAGGGATTAACAAAAGAGAAAGTAGAAGTATGCATTGTTGAGATGGTGATATAATCGTTTGAGTGTTGCTTTGTATTTTGGTTTTCCTAGTAACCCTGTTGCATGTATGGTTATCTCTTCTGTTAAACTGATGGCTCTGTTCTGTTAATCTGTTGGCATCTTGTTCCTTGTGGGCATTGCTTTCTTTCGCTTTCAATAAAAGATATTTTCTACTAGCTAGAAAATATTTTTTCCCATCTATTTTATTTTATGCTAATATCTATTGTTCATTTTGTTGAACCACACTTCATGGTTCAAAAAGCATATACCAAAAGTCTTTCATATTATTTATATGAATAATTTGAGTATAATGACATGATTCCAATCCTAAACATTAAACTTTATAATGACTAAATGGCTTTGCACTAGATTTAATGCTAGGTGCTATTGCTATTTGTTAAAACTAACACAATTATATTATTATACCAATATAATATAAGTGATATAAATACGATTGATATATGTTTATAAAAATATTAATTAATTTAAAATATTATATTATATTTTATTTATATATATATAAAAAAAAAAAAAGAAAGAAAGAGAAGTATGATAAATCAAATTGATTAATTTTAACTTACAACACGAAAAAAATAATAAAAAGAAATACACAACATACTTAAACAATGGCAGGACAGCACGTTGGTAAGATGGATGATAAAACCTCGCATATGGTCCACAGATATCCAGAATGAGTACACAAGTTAATGTCACAACACAGCCGTGGTTACAGGCATAAACCACATTGCAGAAAATCTCACACACCTGCCGTAAATAACATGCATAAATGTCACATGGAAAACACTATAAAATAACATACATAAATGTCATAGCAAAAAACGCTTACACCTCAAAATGTGTTTCACATTGTTATGGGAGCTAACAATACTTATTTCATATATATTTGTCTTAATTTCATGATCAGTTGAGAGTTATTTAATTTTAAATTTATGAAAAATACAAAATAAAATATAAAAATATTTATTTAATATTCCATAACATCACACCTGGTTAAATATAACATGGCTATGGTAGAGTAAATCTACCCAGAAATAACAGGTAAATTTTCTTGGACCATCACAATTTCTTTCTCTATATGTAAATATAGTGTCAAACGCATCACGAGTGTTAGATGTAGCACTTCTCTAGTACATTAATTCAATTAAGAAATAACATGAAAATTTTCTTGAAATCTTCACAATTTTTTTGATTGAAACGTTATTTCTATTGGGTTTTAATTATATTCAGTATAGCAAAATCATAGATATTCAAACAGCACTAATTTTATATGGTTATTATATGTCTTGAAGAAAGTGTAGTTAGGTTTGGTATTTACAAATGTAATTTTGATCTTTGTATTTGTTGAGGTCTGACTCAGGTTCAGAAGTGATTTAGCCAAACAAATCCCGAAACTACCAGTCTTTTTGGCAACAATCCGCAGAGCACGGACTGAGGTTTCACCCGAAGTAGTATGGAAGGGTGTAGGAACCAGGTTTCCGCACCCTATGGATGTCTTGATGAGGTCTGGGAAGTTCGCGAACCAATCCTGCGCGCTTGCACTGTTCGACACAGTCGTCCGATCTCCATGTAGCTCTGGTACAGAGTGCAAAGAGGTGCTGTCTACATCATTTACCCTTACTATGGTATTATTATAGATCTGACTTAATTATGTGGACCTAGTAGCCTTATCAATAATTCAACATTCTCAACAAGTGCGCGTAATCTTACACTGTAAAGAGATGCATAAAAATATAATAGAAGTACAAACACACAGGTCTACGAGTAGATGCACAATATTTCAAAATCAACTTATGTTTTATTAGTCCACTATTTTATTACAATCTCAACTCTGCCCTGCACACTCAACTGCAGAGGTTAATACACATAGCTACGAACTCTACCAAGCCTCTGCGCACACAGTTGTAGAGCCTCTTCTTAGTACTACCACTCACAACTCGAACTTACAAACCCTGAGTGAATTTCTCATTCAAAAACCCGTAACACTTAAGAACAAGACTCCAAAAATTGCTTCTACCCTTAGAGCCTCGCTCTATTTATACGCTGACACATTCTATATTAAATTAAAATATTTTAGGGCGGACAACCCTAAACTCTCGTGCTCCGTGCCTATATTTTGCGAGGTCTGACATTGCATTTGACCAAAATTTGGGCTACAATCCCCAAAAACCCACTATAGGGGGATCTGCTGCTGATCAGGCCCCCAACACAATCATCATGACTCGTCCCGAGTCACTCAGTTGGTATGGTGATATTCACTTAGAGCCCATCCAACTGTGCCTGTGGGTCATAAAGGTCCGCAACTCCCCATGCTGCCATTGTCTGGATTTGCTCCCATTCTGCTTCGAAATCCTTTGCATCTGACTTGATTCTTTACTATGAGGCCGACTTCTAGTACCTGTGTTTATAGTCCCACACCTCTGTCCGGCGCCTCGGGTCATGAAGATTGTACTCCAGCAGATTAGTCAGACAGTCGGCCCACCCCTATAGGGCTTCAGGTGGCTGCCATTTACTCTTCCTAGGAAGGGATCTCCATTAAGTTTGACTAGCTAGACCGCGCCTCCGTCTGTGACCTCCTTTACCACATATGGTCCCAACCAATGCATTCTAATTTTCTAGGAAATTTTTCAAACTTGTTGTCATATAGCAACACTAAATCTTTTAACTTGAATGTGTGCAACTTGATATGGCGGTTGTGCCAAGCTTTCTCGCGTTGTTTCTGTACCCGCTGATGGAATCCTGCTAGAAACCGTTCTTCTTCAAGTTCTTCCAATTGTGCGAGCCTCTCTTCCAAGGCTTCGCAGTGTGTTATGCCTGTCATTGCTACTATCCGCAAATTGGGTACATTGTATTCCATTGGCATGACTGCTTATGTGCCATAGACTAACCTGAAAGGTGTCTAACCCATTAATTTCTTGCATGTGGTTCTGTATGCCCATAATACAGCAAGCAAGCGCAAGTCCTAGTTGTTTCGCTGCGTGTTACATACTTTGGTCAACACAATCTCCAGAATCTTGTTGAATGCTTCTACTGTCCCATTAGCTTGCAGATGGTACGACATACTTTGTTGATGATACTCCTAGAACTCCTTAGTGAGTGAGTTAATACTTTCATTGAGGAATTGCATTCCACGATCACTCATTAAAATTTTCGGACATCCAAACCATGTCAAAATGTTGTCGAATAAAAATTTTGCAGCTGTGGCGGCCGTGCAGTCCTTAACCGACTGTGCTTCTGCCCATCTAGTCAGGAACTTCGTCACGGTGATGGTGTAGCTCACACTCATCTTCCCCTAAGGTTTGATTGGTCCCACAAAGTCTATTGCCCATTTTTTGAATGGTTGTAGTGTCATCTGTGGATTGAGTGGCATCTCATCCCTTTGTGATGGTTTCCTAATTCTTTGACATACATCGCAAGCCCGACAGTATACTTTTGAATCTTGATGTAGGGTTGACCACCATAGCCCAGCGCGAAGAATCTTCTGTTTCGTCGCCTGTCCTGCAGAGTGTCCTCTTATAGCCCCCTCATGTGCTTCTGCAACGATCTATCCTCATTCAAATTCAGGTACATATCTTCGTAATATCTCATTGTTTCCCATTTTGTAGAGGTGCCCCACGATGACAGAAAAGTCCGTCGTGCATACCACCAATTCCTTCTTCTACTGGATTGAATATTCCTGTGGTGCAGTCCTTGTAGTTAAGAAATGGATTATGTCTTCGAAGTGGTCATCTGCAACACGCACTGCATAGAGTTGTGCATCAGGTAGTCCTTCCTCCAAATTTTGTTGGTTCCTTGCCAGTCTCAATTCGTCATAGGTGATCTAGTCCTGCATTTAGACGTCCCGGCTTTACGATGACCTCGAAGTCATATTCCTAAAACAATAACAGCCATCTGCATATGTGCATATGTGATCGAGTGATCCACGCATTCCTGTGTAAGTACAGTGCCCAGTGCGATACACAACACATCAACATGTACATGAAATTCGATGTCCCATTTTGGGAAGACCAAAATGGGAATGGATGTCGTTCTTTCCTTGAGAGCATCCAAACTTTTCTTACAATCATCATTCCAACAATATGTAGTGTCCTTTTTCAAAAACTATTCCATTGGTGCAGTGATCTGTGCATAGCTCTTAATAAACTTTCTATAGTAACTAGTGTGCCCCAACGTGGTGCATAGTCATTTGACACTTCGCGGTGCTTCCAGATTGAGAATAACGGCAATCTTCGCAGGGTCCGCCATTAGTCCTTGTTTGCAGACCACATGGTCAAGTAGATTTCCAAAGGGGACAAGGAAGGTGCACTTCTTAAGATTCAGTGCAATCTGGTGTCATCGGCAAGTATCCAGCATCAACCGTAAGCTCGCTATATGGTGTTTAACTAACCCAAATACAATCCAATCATCCAGATAGACCTCCAAAAACTAGTGGATGTATTCCTTGAACGCGGCCACCCCTATGTGTGAAAATATTGATGGCGCTTTCTTCAGTCCAAAGGGCATAACGGTGTATTTAAAACAACCCCGTTCGGTTGCAAAGGTTGTCTTTCTCCTATCTTCTAGCGCGATCTTGATCTGATGGTACCCTGAGAAACCATATGTGAATGAGTAAGCTTCCTGTCTGCCAACATTCTCCAATACTTCATTTGTAAACAGTGTCGGGAATGAATCATGAACACAGGCGTCATTAAGCTTCCTGAGGTCCACACAGATTCGAATTTTGCCCTTCTGTTTTTTCTCGTACACTACCATAGGACTCACACAATCAGATTCTTCCACTAGTTCAATAACTCCTGGTGCAAGCATTTTGTCCAACTCTTCGTGGACCTTTTCTTTATACTTCGGATTCAAACAGTAAGGTCGTTGCTTAACTAGCTTCGCATCCGGTTTTAGAGTGATCTTCATCATCCCTAAGTCACCAATGATCCCCTTTAAATCTGTGCTTTTGGTCGGGAATAAATCTTGATATTCGTGGAGTAGCTTGGCGACCTTATCTACCATAACATCATCCCAATAGTCCCCAAGCATCGCGTACTTCAACTCTGCATCTGTACCAATGTTTACCTACTTTGTTTTCAGCGGCACAGTGATGTGAGGGTCTTTAATTGATGGTCCTCGAACTTCATGACACCCTTCAGTTTCTGGAATAATAATATTTCGAGGGTCATCATCATCCTCCTCTACTTGTACATTATAACATTCTAGGGCACGGCTTAACTGGGTTTCCCATACTAGTTGAACTACTTCTCGTGGTTCTTGTGGTATTTTGAAGATGGCAGCTTTCACAGCTTGCAGCGCATCATCAACAGTATCGAACCATAGGTCTTCAAATGTTAATGTTAACAAAAATCCCTCATGCAAGAAATCCCATTTTCCCGCACCATGTCGGAGTTTCGTCTCAGTATACTAGTTCATGGGTATGACATCCAGGGTATGGTAGAATAAGTGTACCCATCCAGGCTAAGATTCTTCTCCATAGGCCTTGGTCCATTTTGCGAGTTGCATGAGCGGGTCATCACATCCATCGTATTTATCTGCTATTGATAGTTTTGGTTTCCCAAATCGTAGCTGCATCATCCTCCTGCAACCACGCTAGTTTTCAAAATTTCCTTGATGTGTTCCCTACCAACGCGTAGGTGTCGCACGCAGTGCCCACTTCAATGCATTGAACCGCTAGTACTCTAGTACTGCGTTCTCAAACTTGCTCAAGAATTCATCCACCGTTGTCAATCCATCATATGTCAGTAGATTGTGGGCCTGGGCTGTTATGCAATGCAGTGATTTAGTCATCATGTTGCAATTTAGTGTTGTCACTTCATTCAACCGATTGTGCCACTGTTCATCTTCTTCGTCTGAATCCGAGGTGCAGAAACTCGCACGCTTCCACGAGATCCTTCCATCTACAGTCAGATTCACCCAGTCCTGATGTCGCGCAGTTATCTTGTAGATACAATCTAGCTCATCGTCACTTCCATCATTGTGCATGGGTTCAATGTAGCTCTTTCCTTCGGCTGGGTCTAGTGGAACTATTACGTGTAGAGACTTTTTCTGGAATATCATCTTCCGCTTCTTTAAGTTGATGATTCCATTCATATCAGTGGCCCAATCTATTCCTAGCAACGCGGGATAAGAATTGTTGTCATCAATAATCTCTATCACTTCAAAGTCCATCTGCGTGCTCGCGCCTTCGATACCCACCATTACACCTTGCAATCTCCCCATGGTCAAAATCTTCAGTTGGTTCGCCATTCACAATTGAATTGGGGACCATTGCAACGTAGGTCTGCCCATGCATTCCCATGTCTGCTTTGGTAACACATTTACATCCGAACCCAAGTCTAGGATTACCTGATCCATTTCATATTCACCAATCTGTGTCGTTAATCTCATTTCCCTTCCAGTGTGTAATGTATGCCTTCCTAGTTTCTAGACTACGCACAGTTTACCCGACCTTGCACACCTAGTGGTCAGTTCTTGTAGTCCTTTAACTTCCCTATTATCACACAACAGCTTCATGCATGTCTCTAAATAGGTAGTAAGCATAGAAGGATCCATTCCGAGCTCTAGTTGGTCCTTACTACCTAAAGTAGAGGCCTCCGCGAAGCTCTTCTTAGCTTCCATAAACATCTCCCTTGCGCATTCCAAGTCAAACTCAAGTTCCTTTGTAGGCGCCTTGCAAACCATCTATCTTCCTCAGGCTGCTTCCCCTTATCTTCCCCTGTAGTCACACCGATTCTGAGCACCATATTCACATTTGGGTCTTCTTTGCGTGGTTCAGACCTCATCATTTGAATATTTTGAGGCGGAGTAGGCTGAAGTACTCCTTTCTCGCATATCTGTGTGATCAACATAGGAAAATCTATTGCTCATGATCAAATTAACTACAATACGAACAAGATATTCTCGTTGGGTTGGTACAATCGCGAGTGTAGTGCCCTATTCCTCCACAATTGTAACAAATTAACTTTTCGTGGCCCCTTCCTGGCCCCATTCCTCTTCGTCCTCGACCTCAACCCTGAAATCCACCGCTCACCATTCCCACTGCTGGGTCGAGGGCTCGCATTTCTGTCTGCATTCGATAGGCTGGGGTCCAATCCATCATTAACTCATAGCTCCAACAAGTACGCTCATTGTGGCCCACTGATCTATAAAAATTACAAAACAGTTGTTGGGGAGTCTGTGTATACCTCTGCAGCAAATGACATTATCCGTCGTGTGCTTTCCTCCTAGCTGACAGATTGCGCACCATAGTGCGGGTGCCACACTAGGCCTCGCCTATGCCTCTGTTCTTACCGGCATTGGTCCCCCTCCTGCCAAGTAGTTGACGAATACTGGATAGTGATCGTTGTCGTGGCCCTGGCCTTTGCATTTTATGCACCACACTTCTTCACGCGCCTCTCGCCATGGTGCCCTATCTTACTTCAAACTCTACATCTCCAAGCATAGATTCTATAGTTGCGTGTGGATTTGTTAGACTCCCAACCTGATCCTGTATCGGTGTTTCATGCAACCTCATCACCATTTCCAATGCTTCAGCCTGGGTTGAAATCTTCTATTGTGACAATGTCTTCCTCAGGTGTGGTGTCAAGGATGCCACAAACCAGGCACGGTGTTGCACATCCATTAGCGTCATCTTAGCCTCGCGGATCGTTCTCTTCTGTATATGATCCAGATCCTAGGGGGTCTCGCCTGGAAGCATCACGATCTCTTTAAATCTGATGATTGACTATGTCTCTGATTTCGGCCAGCTAAATTCTTTGTTCAACGCATTCTAGATCTCCACTATTCCTGCATTCAGGTGATCATTTGAGTGCTTGATATACCATGTAAGTCTGTGATCCTACAAAATTCTCACCAATGTGGCCTTCTTAATGTTGTCATCTGTGACCCCTTGTGTTTCCCACACTAATCTTACCATGAACCAGAACCGGTCTGGATCCTCATTCCCTACTCCTCTGAATACGAGTAGCTTGATCGCACTCACTATGTTGAATTGAGGGTTTGCTAGAGGTGGGGTGGTTGAAGATGGAGGTGAAGTAGGTGAAGTGGGTGATGGCGTAAGTGGAGGTGATAACTGCGAAATGCGCTGACTTATCAAACTAATCGCACTTCACAGAGAAACCCGAGTGCGCTCTTCCTCACTTCCTCGCGAAGGTGAAATTAAGGGACTGTTTCCTAATACTTCATTACCCTTGTATATCTTTCTGCTCCGTGTCGTTCCAAACATTAATGTATTCACATCACCCATTTTTCACATAACATCATCCTAATCCTGTTGAGTTGTGTATTATTCTTTCCACAACTAGCTCACGTAGTTAACTGGGGGTTTAGAGGGGCGGCGGCCCCCCCCTTCATTGCCAATTGCGTAGCGGGGGGGGTGGTCAGGGGGTTTGAGGTGTACCCGTAACCCCACTTTATGGGGTCTGGGGCGCTATGTTAGGTTGGGCAGACCCACCTATGGTATTGTGCATGATTTTCACACATGTTTTTGGATGCGATGGTTTTTGGTCCATGGTATTAGATGTGATGGTTTTCCGGTCCATGGTATTGGATGCTACAACATGTATAAATATGTAACATTGAAAGAAACATAATGAAAAATCAAGCTAGTAGTCCTGATTTTGGGATCTAGGGGAAAATCTCTGTGTATATGTGTTTTATGTGTTATGCTCTCGCATTGTTTATTTTCTGTGTTTTAGAATTTGTATGCAGGTAATTTCTGTATGGGATTAAAACCTACATTTGGTATCAGAGCAATTTTGGCTTCAAGGGCACGCCTTTGATGCGGAGGGGTTTCACTTGGGCTTGTGGTAGACCCTCTTCAGTGGGAGATTGGCGAGATCGATTCTGGTGGTGAAAGAAGATGGCGAGTAGTGGAAAGATAGAGATCGAGAAATTTAATAGTCATAGTTTTGAGTTGCGGAAACTCAAGATGGAGGATTTGTTGGTGGATAAAGATTAGTGGATCGCGGTAGATCCAAGTACTAAACCAACGGGAGTGTCTGATGAAGAATGGAAGATGTTGGATCAGAAGGCAAAGAGCACAATACGGTTGTGTGTCTCATATTCAGTATTGCTGAATGTATCAGGGGAAGCTATGGTGAAGGCTTTGTGGGACAAGTTAGGGACTTTTTACCAATCTAAGTCTCTGGCGAATAAACTGTTCTTGCGAAAAAAGTTGTATAACCTCAGAATGAAAGATGGAGACTCAGTGATAGAGCATCTGAATGCATTTAATACTGTGGTAAGTCAGTTAGCATCTATTGATATTAAAATTTTAGATGAAGATAAGTGCATCAGTTTGTTGTGTTCTCTACCAGATTCATGGGATAGTCTGGTTATTGCAATAGGTAGCAATGCAATTGCCTTGTTGTTTGATGAAATAGTCTCATCCTTGCTGACGAATGAGATGAGATGGAAAAATATGGAGAGCTAGATTGGTGATGCCTTGTCTGTACAAGGACTGTTCCAGAACAAAAACAAAAATAAGTCATCGAGTAGGAGATCTAAATCTCCAGGAAAACCTGTAAAGGTGGTGTGCTGGAAATGTGGAAAGGAAGGGTACTACAAAAGGGACTATAAATCTAAAGCTCTTGATAAAGGAAATGGATTTGATGATGCTCCTTCTGCAAAGGCGAAAACCACCTCAGAAGAAGGTGGGATGTGTACTTGGCTTCTTCAAGTGCACATGTAGATCATGAGGCATGATTGATTGACTCAGGTGCATCCTTTCACTTCACTCCCCATAGAGAGTGCTTCTGTGAGTATGAGAAATACGATAGTGGTGATGTCTTCTTAGGGGATGATAGGAAGGCTAGAATCATTGGTCGTGGAAAAGTAAAGTTGAAGTTGCAAGGTGGAAGGGTTAGAACACTTCCGACTGTTCTGCATATTCCTGCATTGGCCAGAAATCTGATTTCTGTAAGCAAGTTTGATGATGTAGGTGTAAAAACAGTGTTCGAGAAGGGTACCTGCAAAATGGTTTGGGGAGCACTAGTATTGATGCGGGGAGTTCGAATTGAAACTCTGTACAAGATGCAAGGTAGCACTGTTACTAATGAGTGCAACAGTTTTGTGGTTTCTGAAAGTGGAGCAGAAAATCTAGTGGTCTCTGGAGAAAAGACCATGTTGTGGCATCAAAGGCTTGGACATATTGGAGAGAAGGGCCTTCAAATACTTCATGGTAAAGGTATGGTAGAAAGTATGAGTAATAGCTCTCTGGATTTTCATTTATGTGAAAATTGTGTATATGGAAATCAAAATCGAGTGAGTTTCCCCTCTGGTAGTAAGAGAGCGAAATAGATATTAGAACTTGTGCACAGTGATGTGTGTGGGCCTGTGAAGGTTCCATCACTGAGTAAGTCTGTGTACTATGTATCATTTATAGATGACTTCTCAAGGAATACATGGATATATTTCCTTAAGAAGAAATCTGAAGCCTTTGACAGATTTAAAGAATTTAAGGCTCTCGTGGAAATCAAACAAAGGAGAAGATAAAAGTGTTGAGGACAGATAATGGTGGAGAGTTTTGTAGCAAGGAATTTGAAGAATTTTGTAAGAAGTGTGGTATAGCTCAACAGAAGACTACTCCATATACACCTCAGCAAAATGGAGTTGCAGAAAAAATGAATAAGATGTTGAAAAGGGAAAGAAGTATGCTCAGTGGTGTCAGGTTAGGATAGGGATTCTAGGCAGAGGCGGTGGATACTGCATGTTATGTGGTCAACAAGTCACCTTCATCAGCATTGGAGAATAAGACTCCACAAGAGGTATGGACTGGTAAGAAACCCTCTCTTTTACATCTGAGGATATTTGGATGTGATGCATATGTACATGTTCCAAAGGAGAAATGAACCAAGTTGGATAGTAAATCTGAAAAGTGCAGCTTTATTGGGTATAAGGATGGTTTAAAGGGTTATGAGCTTTGGAACCCAATCACACGGAAGGTTGTGTATAGACGAGATGTGGTGTTCAGAGAGGTAAAAGATGCTACTAAACATGAAGACCAACCAAAGGAACCTGAGAAAATAGAGTTTGAGCTTGAGGAAGAATTCGACTCTACAGCAGAGGAGGAATCAGAAGATGAAGAGCCACAAAGTCGAGGTGTGAGAAGATCAGTTTGAGAAAGAAGGAAGCTAGAAAGGTATAGTCCATCTTCTTTCTGTTCAAATTTTTCTTTATCTATTACTGATGATGATCCCAGAACTGTGAAGGAAGAAGTAGATTCAAAGGATTGTAGGTTTTAACCCCGTACAGAAATTACCTGCATACAAATTCTAAAACACAGAAAATAAACAATGCGAGAGCATAACACATAAAACACATATACACAGA
>APFE031036585.1:0-13038 GCA_000404065.3 Pinus taeda | reverse complement strand
AAGGGGAAGGGGAGAGAGAGAGACAAAGTAGGGTGAGGGAGAGAGAAAGGTGGGGAGGGAGAGGGTGGTTGAGAGAGGGCGAGTGGGAGAGAGCGAGGGGTGGGGGGTGGAAATGAAAGTGGGGTGGAAGGGGATAGGGAGAATGAGAGTTGGGAGGGAGTGGATGGGAGAGAGCATGTGGGGGGTGGGACAGAATATTATCAGGGAATGAGAGGAGGGAGAGAGAGGTAGGGAGAGAGAGGGAAAAGGAGAGGGGGATAGGGAGATACAAAAACAAAGAGGGAGAGAGAGTACGATAGGGAGAGAGGGAGAGGGAGAGAGTTTGAAAGGGAGAAAGAGGAGGGCGGAGAGAAGGGTAGATGGAGAGATAACGAGAGATATTGGGTGTGCTTGTGTGTGAGAGAGAGAGAGATAGGGAGATCAGGAAATGGGGACAAAGAGGGGAAGGAGGGAGAGAGTGACAAAGTAGGGTGAGAGAGAGAGAAAGGTGGGGAGGGAGAGGATGGTTGAGAGAGGGGGAGTGGAAGAGTGCGGGGTACAAAATGAAAGTGGGGCAGAGAGGGATATGGAGAGTGATATTTGGGGGGCGGAGGAGGGGAGAGAGTGTGTGGGAGGTGGGATTAAATAATTTCAAGGAAAGAGAGGAGGGAGAGATAGGTAGGGAGAGAGAGGGAAAGGGAGAGGGTGAGAGGGAGAGACAAAAACAAAGGGAGAAGGAGAGAGAGAGAGAGAGGTAGGGAGAGAGAGGGAAAGGGAGAGGGTGAAATGGAGAGACAAAAACAAAGAGAGAGAGAGAGAGAGAGGGAGAGAGAGTATGACAGGCAGAGAGGGAGAGGGAGAGAGTGAAAGGGAGAAAGAGGGGGAGGGGAGAGAGAAGGGTAGATGGAGAGATAATGGGATATATTGGTTGTGCTTGTGTGTGTGAGAGAGAGAGATAGTGAGATCAGAAAATGGGGAGAGAGAGGAGGGAGAGATTGCAAATAATGGGGGGAGAGAGAGGGAGAGAGTTAGGGGTGATGGGAAGGGATGCAAGGATGGATGGAAGATAGAGGGAATGTGAGGGAGAAAGGCAGGTAGGGATAGATAAAGAGAGAGAGTGTAAAAGAGAGGTGGCGAGAGAGAGAGAGAGGAGAGATGGATGTGAAGAGGGGGAAGTGGGGAGAGAGAGAGGGGGGAAGAAGAAGAAGGGGAGAGAGAGAATGAGAGGGTGAGAGAGAGAAATATGGGGGGAAAGGGAGATCGAGGGATATAAAGAGGTGAGGGAGAGGGAGAAAGATGTATATAAAGAGGGAGAGGAGGAGAGGTAGAGAGAGTATCACATGTATAGAGAGAGGGAGAAGGAGGGAAGGTGGCACAAAGAGAGTAGTGGGATAGAGATATCACAAGATAAAGAGGGGAGGGAGAGAGGAGAAGTGCAAGAGGTAGAGGGAGAGTGGGTTGGATTACAATAGTAATAGGTGAGAGAGGGAGTGACTGAGAGGTGGACAGAGAGATATAGGAATAGAGAGGGATATAGGGGTGGAAGGAGAGAGTTAGGGGGGAGAGAGAGAGGCAAGAGAAGGGTGGGGTGAGGTACATTGTTTGTCATTGGTCATTGGTAACAAATGCTAATAAGGACAACACCATGTCAATGTCTATTCTATCACTCATGGGCAGTGCAAAATATAACAAATTATATTACTATTCTTAAATGAATATAATTAATTGCAGTGGGGGTAGAATAAATGCTAGTGAGATATATTGTTAAATCACTTCATGATGTGAATATCAGCCATTCAAAACTCCATGAAAATAAATCCATGTTAAATACTCACACAACTTAGCAAACAAAAATAAAAATGATTAAAATAATAAATGAACTTAAATTTATAATGTGAATATTCATAACTTTATTTTATTATAGTAAATATTAAATACTATTTTAATAGCAATTATAATATTTTATAATGTTCGATATAATCGGGAAAAAAAAATATAAAATAAGGAAAATTAACTTCTCTCTAGACAATATTTGTAATATTATCAAATATGCTCACATATTTGTTGGCACAAAAAAGGGAATTGGTTTTTGTTTAAACATACTAGAAAATGTAAGAATTGTAGGAGTGATAGTATTTTTTTAATTTAATTATTTTAGATAAGTATAAATATTTAAAATTATTATATTACTTTAATATTTTAATTAAAAAAAGATTTGATTTAAAATTTTAAAAAAATGTAAAGAATTAATATAAAATAAATTTAATAAAGAAAGAAAGAAAATTAACCTTCTTACCCTAAATCCTAAACACTAAACCTTAAACTTTAAACAATAAACCCCTAACCCTAAACCCTAAACTGTAAACCCTAAACCCTAAGTATTTTATAATATTTTAAGAAGTGTTTTGTAACTTTTGTTTAAATGTTTATTAAAAGCATTTACTAAAGTGTTATAATCCCTAAACCCTAAACTCTAAACCCTTAACCCTAGACTTAAAATGCTAAACCCTAAACCCTAAACTCTCAACATTTTTTAGCATTTTAAAAATGATTTTCTAACTTTTATTTAAGTGTTTATTAAAAGAATTTACTCAAGTGTTATAAACCATAAACCCTATAGCCCAAACCCTATACCCTAATCATTTTATAACATTTTAAAGAGTGTTTTGTAACTTTTATTTAATGTTTATTACAAGCATTTACTAAAGTGTTATAAACCTTAAAACCTAAACCCCAAAACTCAAACTCCAAACCATATACCATAAACCGTAAATGATAAGCATTTTATAACATTTTAAAATGCATTTCCTAATTATTACTTATTTGTTTATTAAAGGCTTTTACGAAAGTGTTATAAACCCTAAATTCAAAACCCTAAATCCTAAACTCTAAACCCCAAACAATAATCCTCAAACCCTTAACTCTAACCATATACACTAAGCATTTTATAACCTTCATAAAGAAGTTTGTAACTTTTATTTAATTTTTTATTAAAAGCATTTACTCAAGTGTTATAAACCCTAAACACTAAGCTCTAAACCCAAAACCTAAAACCCTAAACCCTAAACCCTAAATCCTAAGCATTTTATAACATTTTAAAACCGTTTTGTAACTTCTATTTAAGTGTTTATTAAAAGCATTTACTAAAGTGTTATAAACCCTAAACCCTAAACCCTAAACTTAAAGCCCAAAATCAAAACCCAAATCCCTAAGCATTTTATAATAGCTTAAAAAGCGTTTGGAATTTTTATTTAAGTATTTATTAGAAGCATTTACTAAGGTCTTATAAACCATAAACCCTAAATCCCAAAGACCAAACCGTAAACACTAAACCGTGAGCATTTTATATCATTTTAAAAGGAATTTTTAAACTTTTATTTAAGCCTTGATTAAAACCATTTATTAAAGTCTTATAAACCATAAACCTTAAACGCTAAACCACCTTAAGCCCTAAACCCTAAGCCCTAAAAGCTAAACCCTATACCCGAATCATTTTATAACATTTTAAAAAGAGTTTTTTAACTTTTATTTAAGGGTTTATTAACAGAATTTACTAAATCCTTATAAACCCTAGATCTTAAAACATGAACCCTAAACCGTAAACCCCAAACCCCAAACCCTAAATACTAATGATTTTATAACATTTTAAAATGTATTTTGTAACTTTCATTTTAGTGTTTATTAAAAGCATTTTCTAAAGTGTTATAAACCCTAATCCCTAAACGCTAAGTATTTTATATCATTTTCAAAAGTGTTTTGTAACTTTTATTTAACTTTTTATTAAGATAGTCTACTAAATTGTTATATACTTTAAAACCTAAGCCATGAATTGTAAACCCTAAACCCTATACCCTATACCATAAAGCTTAATCATTTTATAACATTTTAAAGATAATTTTGTAGCTTTTGTTTAAGTGTTTATTAAAATAATTTAGTAAAGTGTTATAAAATCTAAACTCTAAGCCCCAAACGCTACACCTGAAACCCTAAAACCTAAACCCTATGTATTTTGCAACATTCTAAAAAGTATTTTCTAAATTTTATTTAGGTTTTTATTAAAAGCATTTACTAAAGTGCTATAAACCCTAAAACCTAAACCCTAAGAATTTTACAACATCTTAAAAAGTGTTTTGTAACTTTTATTTAAGTGTTTATTAAAATCATTTACTAAAGTGTTATAAACCTTAAACTATAAACCTGAAACCCTAAACCCCCAAAACCTAAAACCTAAACCCTAATCATTTTATAACATTTTAAAAAGCATTTTATACTTTTGTTTAAGAGTTTATTAAAATAATTTACTAAAGTGTTATAAATCATAAACCTTAAACCCTAAACCCTAAACCATAAACCATAAAACCTAAACCCTAAACACTAATTTTTTTTCTAATATTTTGAAGAGGGTTTTGTAACTTTAGTGTTATAAATTCTAAACCATAAACCCTACACCATAAACAGTAAAACCTAAACCTTAAACCTGAAACACTAAATCCCACTTCGTAAACCCCAAACATTAAACCCCAAACATTAAACCCTAAACACTAAGAATTTTATAACATTTTAGAAAGCGATCTATAAATTTTATTTAAGTGTTTATTAAAATAATTTACTATATTGTTGTAAACCCTACACTCTTAACCCTAAACCCTAAGTAATTTATAACATTTTAAAAAGTTCTTTTTAACTTTCATTTAAGTGTTTATTATAAGAATTTAATAAAGTCTTATAAACCGTAAACCCTAAGAATTTTATAGCATTCTAAAAAGAGTTTTGTAACTTTTACATAATTTTTTATCAAAAAAATTACTAAGGTGTTATAAACCCTAAACCATAAAAGCTAAACCCTAAATTGAAAAAACCTAAACCCTAAACACTAAACCCTAAGCCTTTTATAACATTTCAAAAAGTGTTATGTAAGTTTTATTTAACTATTTATTAAAACAATTTACTAAATCTTATAAACACTAAACCCTAAACCGTAAACCCCAAACCATAAACCCTATAAGTTATACGCTAAAACCTAAACCCTAAGCATTCCATAACATTTTAAAAAGTTTTTTGTAACTTTTTTAAGTGTTTATTAAAAGAATTTACTAAAGTGTTATACCTTAAACCATAATCCCTAAAACCTAAACCCTATAACCTAAACCCTAATTAATTTATAACATTTTAAAGAGTTTTTTGTAACTTTTATTTAAGTGTATATTAAAAAATTTACTAAAGTGTTTTAAACGCTAAACCCTAGATGCTAAAGCCTAAAATTTTTATAACATTTTAAAAACTATTTGTAACTTTTATTTAAGTGCTTATTAAGATAATTTACTAAAATGTTATAAACCCTAAATCCTAAATCCTAAACCCCAAACCCTAATCCATAAACCATAAACCGTAAGAATTTTATGTGTATCTATAATAAGGGAAGCCCACACGTGGGTGTGTGAGTGTAGCAGGGAGAAAATTATGGTACATGAGATACCCCGACCTTTGCTTTTCCATCCTTCTTCATAAACCTTTTTCCTTTTATTTATTTTTCTTCATAACTCCTCGAGGCTCCATGGGATGAATGCATTATGTGTAATATGTAGCAATGCATACCCCCTTAAGGTGGGGTTGTTCATCACTACACCCTAAACACTAAACCCTAAACCCTAAACCCTAAACCCCAAACTCTAAACCATAAGCCCTAAACCTCAAATCCTAAACAAAAAACCCAAAGCATTTGATAACATTTTAAAAAGTGTTTTGTAACGTTTATTTAAGTGTTTATTAAAACAATTACTAAGGTGTTATAAACTTGAAACCATGAACCCTAAACCTTAAACCCTATACTGAAAATCTTAAAACTAAAACCCTAAGCATTTTATAAAGTTTTATAAACCGTAAACCATAATCCCTAAAGCCTAAAGTGCAAATTCTTAACCCTAAACCCTAAACCCTAAGCATTTTATAACAATTTTAAAAAAAAAATTAACCCTTATTTTTTTTTTACTAAAAACATTTACAAAAGTGTTATAAACCCTAAACCCTAAACTATAAACTATAAACCGCTAACCCTAAACCCTAAACTATAAACCCTAAACCCTAAATATTTTATAACATTTTAAAAAATGTTTTGTAACTTTTATTTAAATTTTTATTAAAAGCATTTACTAAATTGTTATAATCCCAAAATCCCAACTCTAAACCCTAAAACCCTAGACTTCAAACCCTAAACCTTAAACCCTAAAACCCAAACCCTAAACCCTCAACATTTTATAACATTTTAAAAATGGTTTTGTAACTTTTATTTAAGTGTTCATTAAAAGAATTTACTAAAGTGTTATAAACCATAAACCTTAAACCCTAAGCCCTAAACCCTATAGCCTAAAACATATACCCTAATCATTTTATAACATTTAAAAAAAAAATTGTAACTTTTATTTAAGTGTTTATTAAAAGAAATTACTAAAGTGTTATAAACCTTAAAGCCTAAAGCCTAAACCCTAAGCCCTAAAACAAAAAATCCTAAACCCTAAGTATTTTGTAAACCTTAAACACTCTACCATAAACCCTAAACCCTAAACTCCAAACCATAAACCCTACAACCTAAACCCCAAACCCTAAACTGTAAACTCCAAACCCTAAGAATTTTATAACATTTTAAAAAGAATTTTGTAAATTTTATTTAAGTGTTTATTAAAATCTTTTATGAAATTGTTATAAACCCTAAATTCAAAATCCTAAACCCTAAACCATAAACCCCAAACAATAAACCTCATACCATTAACTCTAAACCATAAACACTAAGCATTTCATAAAATTTTAAAAAGTAGTCCCTAATTTTTGTTTAAGTCTTTATTAAAAGCATTTACTCAAGTGTTATAAACCCTAAACACTAAACTCTAAACCTGAAACCAAAAACCCTAAACCCTAAATCCTAAGCATTTTATAACATTTTAAAAATAGTTTTGTAACTTTTATTTAACTGTTTATTAAAAGAATTTACTAAAGTGTTATAAACCCTAAAATTGAAACCGTGAACCCTAAACCTAAAACCCAAAATCAAAACGCAAAATGCTAAACCATAAGCATTTTATAACAATTTAAAAAGCATTTTAGATCTTTCATTTCAACCTTTATAAAAAGCATTTACTAAGGTCTTATAAACCCTAAACCCTAATTCCCAAATGACAAACCCTAAATCCCAAAGCTAAACGCTAAACACTAAACCCTAAGCATTTTATATCATTTTAAAAAGAATTTTGTAACTTTTATTTAAGCCTTGATTAAAACCATTTACTGAAGTCCTATAAACCACAAACCCTAAACACTAAACCACCCTAAACCCTAAACCCCAAACCCTAAATGTAAAACCCTAAACCCTAATCACTTTATAACATTTCAAAAATCATTTTGTAACTTTGATTACAATTTTTATCAAAATAATTTACTAAAGCTTTATAAACCCTAAACTCTAAACCCCAAACCTAGAATCCTAAACTCTAAGCATTTTATAACATTATAAAAAAAATTTAGTAACTTTTATTTAAGTGTTCAACAAAATCATTTACTCAACCCTTATAAACCCTATACCGCAAACCCTAAACCTTAAGCATTTTATAACATTTTAAAAAGATTTTTTTAACCTTTTTTTAAGTGTTTATTAAAAGAATTTACTAAGTCCTTATAAACCCTAAATCCTAAAACATGAACCCTAAACCTTAAACCCCAAACCCTAAATACTAATCATTTTATAACATTTTAAAAAGCATTTTGTGACTTCCATTTAAGTGTTTATTAACACCCTATCTCTACCCTAATATATCCTAGCCTACTATAGCTTAGTAAAGCCTATCTTAGCCTAATCTAGCCTAGCCTAGACTACTTTATCCTAGTGTACCCTACTACAACCTATTATAGCCTATAGCCTAACCTACTCTACCCTACCATACCCTACATTGGATTACTCTATCCTAAGCTACTGCAACCTAGCATAGCTTAGCCTAGTCTAGCCTATAATACTATACCCTAGTTTAAGCTAACCTACTCTAGTCGCACATAGCCTAACCCATTGTGGCCTAGCATAACCTACTATCGCCTAGAATAATCTATCGTGCTCTATCCTAGCCTCGACTACTGTAGCCTAGTCTACTCTAGCATAGCCTACTCTAGCCTACCCTAGACTGCTTTACTCTAGCCTAGTAAACTCTAGCATACCGTGGCCTATAATACTCTAACATTGCCTACTAGAGCCAAGCCTAGACTAGCCTAATGTAACCTATTCTAGCCTAGCTTGGCCTACACTATCCTAGCCTAGCCTACTCTAGCTTATCCTAGCCTAGTATAGCCTATCATAGACTTCTTTAGCCTAACCTACTATACACTAGCCTAGCTTAGCGTGACCTACACTACCCTATCCTATGCTAGCCTAGCCAACCCTAGCCTAACCTACTCTAGGATAGCCTAGCCTAGACTAACCTACTCTATCATATCCTAACATATTATGGCCTAGCCTAGCGAAGCTTGACCTACTCTACCCCAGCCTAGCGTAGCCTAATATAATCTAGCCTAACCTAACATACTATACCCTAGCCTACTATAACCTAGCCTACTCTAGCCCACCCTAATTTAGTCTAACCTACCCTTACATATTGTAGCATAGCCTAGCATAGCCTACTTTAGCCTAACACATCATAACCTAACTTACTCTAGCCTAGCCTAGCCTAGCCTACTGTAGCCTAGCCTAACCTACTCTTAACTATTTAGCCTAGCATGGCCAAGCCTAGATTACTCTAACGTATCCTACCCTACTCTAGCAGACGCTAGCCTAGCCTAGCCTAGCCTAGCCTACTATAGCTTATCCTATCGTAGCCTTATATAGCCTATTCTCGCTTAGCCTTAACTAGCCTAGCGTAGCCTACCTTACTTTAGCCCAGCCGAGACTGCTCCATACTAACCTACTCTAGCCTATTATAGCCTAGAATAACCTACCCTACCCTACCCTACTCCAGCCTAGCCTAGCCTAGCCAACTCTAGCCTACTCTAGCCTAGCCTACTCTATCCTAACCTTGCCTAACCTGCTTTACCCTAGCCTACTTTAGCGTACTCTAACCTTTCCTACTTTAGCCTAACCTACTCTAGCATAGTCAAGCCTAGTCAAGCCTAACCTAGCCTTTTCTAGCCTTGGATAGCCTAGCATACTCTACCCTATCCTAGACTACTATAGTGTGCACTAGTCCATTCTACTCTAGCATAGCCTAACCTAGTCTTGCATAGCCTACTCTAGCCTAACCTTGCCCAACCTACTTTATCATAGCCTAGCCTATCTTACCCTAGCTGACTCTAGCCTAACCTACTCTATCCTAGCCTAATGTTACATAACCTAACCTACTTTTCCCTAACCTACTCTAGCCTAGACTAACCTAATGTAGCCTAGCCTATCCTAGCCTAACTTACACTAGCCTTGCCTAGCCTAGCCTAACTTATTCTAGCCTAGCCTAACTTGCTCTAGCCTATCCTACCTTAGCCTAGCCTACTCTAGCCTAGAATATTCTCACCTACTCTAACCTAGCCTACTCTATCCTAACCTAGACTAACCTACTCTCGCCTACCCTACCCTAGCCTAACCTAACCTAACCTATCCTAACCTACTCGTTCATAGCCTAGCTTAGCATAACCTAACCTACTCTTCCCTAGCCTATTGTGGTGTAGCCTAACACACTCTAGCCTAACCTAGCCTAGCCTAGCCTACCCTGACCTACTCTACCCTAGGCAACCTAGACTATCCTTGCTTATCCTAGCCTAGCCGAAACTACTCTATTCTAGCCTACCCTGGCCAACCATAGCCTACTTTGGCTTAACCTAGCCTATCCTAGTGTAGCCTAGACTAGTGTAGACTAACCTAGTCTGCTCTAGCCTACTATAGCATAGCCTACTCTAGACCACTCTATGCTACTTTAGCCTAGGCTAGTGTAGCCTACTCTAGCCTAGACTAGTGTGGCCTACAATAGCTACTCTAGTGTAGCATATTCTAGGCTACTCTAGGCTAGCCTAGCCTACTCTAGCCTTAGCCTGGCCTACTCTATCGTAAACTACCCTAGCCTACTCTATTGTAGCCCAACCTAACCTATCCTACTCTAATGAAACTTACTCTAGTATAGCCTAACCTACTCTAGCCTAGCCTAACCTAACGTACTCTAGCCTAGACTAACCTAATCTAGCTTAACCTAGCCTACTCTAGCCTAACCTACTCTAGCATAGCCTAACCTACTCTAGCCTAGCCTAACCTAACGTACTCTAGCCTAGACTAACCTAATATAGCTTTACCTAGCCTAACCTAGCGTAACCTAATCTACCCTAGCCTAAAGGAGTCTAGCCTAGCTTAACCTACTCTATCCTAGCCTAACTTACTCTAACCTAGCCTACTCTTGACTAACCTAGCCTACTACCTACTCTAGCCTAGACTAGCCTTAGCTACACTCTCCTAGCATGACCTACTCTCATGCAGCCTAGCATGACATAGCCTAACCTACTCTAGCCTAGCCTTACCTAGTCTAACCTAACATATCCTACACTAGTGTGGCCTACATTAACCTACTCTAGTGTAACCTAGACTAACCTAGCCTAACCTACTCTACACTGCCCTAGCCTAGCCTAGCCTATCATTGCCTACTCTAGCCTAGCCTACTCTTGCATAGGCTAGCCTACTATCTCACCTACTCTTCCCTAGCCTAGATTAAGCTACTATCTCCTAGCATGACCTATTCGCACCTAGCCTAGCGTGAAATAGCATAACATAATCTAACCTAGCATAACCTACTCTAGCCTAGCCTACTCTAACCTAGTCTAGCCTAACCTAGCATAACTTACTCTACTGTAACCTAACCTACTCTAACCTAGACTAGCATAACCTAGCCTAGCCTAAACCTAGTCTAACATAACCTAGTGTGCTTTAGCCTAGCCTACTCTAACCTCCTCTAGTCAAGTGTATTGAAGCCTAGTCTAACCTACTCTAGCCTAACCTAGCCTAAACTAACCTAACGTAACCTACTCTAACTTAGAGCCTAGCCTACCTTACCCTACACTAGCCTAAGCTAGCCTATCCTAACCTACTCTATTCTTGCCTACCTTAGCCTACCCTAGCCTAACCTAACATAGCCTACTCTAGCCTAGCCTACTCTAACCTACTCTAGAATAACCTAGCCTAACTTACTCTACCCTAGCCTAGCCTAAACCTAGTCCAACATAACCTAACCTACTCTAGCCTAGCCTAGCTTACACCTCACCTACTCTACCCTAGCTTAGCCTATCCCTACCCTTCTCAAGCCTAACCTAATTCATGGAAACTAAGTCCATTTAAAGCGCAGCCATGAAAACAACAACAGATATTGGGATGCGCACCAATAGCTTGTTGGATCATTCTGAAACATCAAATCGTTGAACGCTTGCAACGCCGTGCAATAAGTAATGACTGTTTCAACGAGAAGGATAAACATATCGGGTGGCTTTTCTCTGCAACACTATCTCACTGTATTAAACTAGCTGACTCATATCTCGTGGCTTTTCTCTGCAGCTAACTGCCTCACTATATTCCTAGCCTCCAAACATAGTTGGGTAGTTCACTTTTGTACGAAATGTTTTCTACTAAATTAAGCCGGGCTTAAGAAATTCTTGCCAGAAAATACCATCGCCTGGAGGTATGAAAAGAATAAGTCAACGGAAACCGTCAGAGTTTATTTCAAATATATTAGCACCAGCCATTTGATAGGCACCTGGATATTGGTGAAGCTGTGGGGAAAATTCATATAGATTAGCACCAGTCATTTGATAGTCACCTAGACATTGGTGAAGCTGTGGTTAAAACATTAAAGGTATCGGGGATAGTTCTAATTATTAACAACAAATTTGGGAAATAGTGTGAGTCAAACAAATCTCTCTGAAAATTTTCAGAGCCTTTTAATTTGCACTTCAGCTATTATAAAATCTCGCAAAGATTACACATCCCAGTAGATATCTATCTGTTCATTGATCCCCAAATAATTTGGCAAAACATGCACTCGAACTGAACCTCAATGTCCAGTATATATCTAAATTACATGTTATTCTTCGAAGAAATTAAATATGGTAGGCAGTGAAAAGAGAGCTAAACTTGAATTTAATATGTTATCAAACAATGATCAAAGAAAGAACGATGATAAGGTAACTCGAAGGAGTTTTCATACCTTCAGTTTGATACAGAAAAAAATCCAACAGAGGATCCCCATTTGATAGGGAAGAAAATGCAATAGAGCAGCCCCTAAAATAATCGCTTGATCAAACAAAGCCTCCTCAAAATCCAGCAAAAGATCCTCAAATACAGCGCATCCCCAGTCTGATATAGAAGAAAATCCAACAGTCCTCAAAATGCAGCAGAAAATTCCCAGTTTGAACAAACAGTCCTCAAAATGCAGCAGAAAATTCTCAAATATAACTGGAAAGAGTTTTCATTGGGAAGAATAACAACAAATTGAGAAAATCCAACGGAACACTCATCCTGAGTTTAATAGGGAAGAAAAATCCAACAGAACATCCCAGAGTGTCCTCAAATTGCATACAACAGAACATCCCCAAATATAATTTGCAATGCTTTTTTTGGAACGGTCTAATGTAGAAAAGAGGTCGAACGGTCATGCATTTCTCGAGAAAGTTCAAGAAAAATAAAACAACAATAATTATCTTTGAGATGCTTTATAATATTTAATTATAGTGTTATAATCATTAATAATTTTATATTACTATAATATTTAATAATTTATTTTTAATTAGTTGATATTTTTGTAAAAAAATCACTTTTAAAATTAAGAAATTAATATAGAAATAATTATTTTCATTTTGTGATAACAATTTTGATGGTTAAAAACTAAGTCAAAAATTTAGTTATTTCAGAATTATTTTAATTTAATTATTTAATTTATATTATAAAGCAATTAAAAATACATTTATTTTTTAATATTCACTATTTATTAATAATTTTTATAATAATTTTATAAATCTAAATAAATTATTAATTTCATATTTATATTTCTTAAATTATTAAATAAA
>APFE031036584.1:0-58588 GCA_000404065.3 Pinus taeda | reverse complement strand
TTAGATGGGGGGCTGTGGAAAAAGAAGCATTTGATTTAATCAAGCAATCAATAATCAATGCCCCCGCTTTAAACACTCTTAATTTTTCTAATCATTTCACATTGTACACTATCGCGTCTGATTTATCTTATGCAACGGTACTCACTCAAATCAACGATCACAACCTGGAAGCACCAATTTCATTCTTTAGTTCAAATTTTCAGGGTGCAGAACTAAATTACTCCGAAGTTGAAAAACAAGCCTTTGCTGTGTATAAAGCCATAAAACACTACAGGCCCTTCCTTCTAAAAGCCCATACAAAATTAATAGTTCCTTTTTCTGCAGTAAGGCAATTACTGATCCAAAGAGAATTAGGTGAAAAAAGGGCAAACTGGGTTACAACACTTCAAGAATATGACTTGGAAATCAAGCCAGCAAAGATTGTTAGAGGCCAAGGTTTTTGCAGGTTATTAGCAGGAGCATCCAACATTCCCTAATCAGGTGATACAAATCATATTGAAGAAATCAACCAGATAAGTATTACCGATTTTGAATCTCAATATGCATATTTAATCTTTTATTTGAAAAATGGGCATGCGCCTCATATTCTTTCTTATAAAAACAAACGGGCTATTAGATTAAAGTCAAAAAACTTCGTTATCATTGATGATGTGATTTTTAGGCAAAACTATGATTCAGTTTTATTAAGATGCCTAGAGAAACCTGAAGCACAAAAGGTTTTGCAGGAACTACGCGATGGACCAGCTGGAGGACATTTTGGAGCTGACACAACAGCTCATAAAATCATCCATGCTGGATATTACTGGCCCACCTTATTCAGAGATACCCAGAGTATGTAAGGAAATGTCGAAGTTGTCAAGTCTCCAGTGGAAGACAAAGGAAACCAGCTTTTCCTTTTCAACCAGTTAATATCGATCAACCTTTCGAACAAGGGGACTAGACATCATTGGAGAGATAACTCCACAATCCTCCAAACAACACAAGTATATCCTTACTGCTATTGATTACTTTACCAAGTGGGTTGAAGCAATTCCATTAAAGACAACAAACTCTGAAGGAATTATAGAATTCATAGACCAGTTCATCATTACCAGGTTTGGTGTCCCAAATGCTCTTTTTTTTATAATGCATCTTATTTTTCTGGAAATGCCATGTTTGAGTTTGCCATCAAAAGAGGATTTAAATTGAAATATTCTGCAAATTACTATCCCCAGGGTAATGGTCTAGCAGAATCTACCAATAAAAATCTACTCAAAATCATTAAGCGAACTATCGAACAAAATCATAAAAACTGGCACAAATCTTTAGTATCCGCACTATGGGCTGATAGAATAACGCAGAAGGCCTCTATAGGTACTTCCCCATTCAACCTTGTCTACGGGAAAGAAGCGGTACTACCGATCAATTTAGCGCTTCCCTCTCTAGCCCTAGTTCATTTTATTGAAGAAAGACCCTCTTCTTCTATCCAACTTAGACATGATCAAATTTTAAAATTAGAAGAAGAGAGAGAAAAGGCAAAAATTACTCATGATAAACATCAGCAAATAATCAAGTTATCATTTGATTCAGCTTCGTCTAGTTCTAAACAGTTGCAGGTTGGTGATCTACTTCTAAAATGGGACAAAGCACATGAGGATAAAGGTAAACACACCAAATTCCAAAAGATGTGGCTTGGACCATTTCAGATCAGTGAGAAGGTAGGCCATTCGACATTAATATTACAAGATCTATCAGGAAAGAGGGACTCTCTTCCTGTTAATGGCCTCATCTTAAAGAAATTCTCCAATTGAGGAGGTAACCCCTTCTCTTTCAAATTCAGTAGCATTTGCAATACTTAGGATCATTAGGAAATAAGGTTGTAAAATAGCTTCTATTGGCCTTTGCTATATTGAAATGTTGCTCGGAAGAAGTATTTTTAATATTTACTTTTGTAAAATAGAAATCTTAAACAAAAGGAACAATTTCTAGGAAATTAGGTATATTAACATTTTGAAAACCCCATTTTATTTTTGTGAAAATACTCTCGAGATTTAGAACTACTATAAATCATTTTAATGTTTTCAAATTGGCCACAAAAGGGTTACCAATATCAAAACAGAGACTGATTCAATCTTAGCATCCTCAACTCTTACCTTGTCATCCATTTTCTCTTAAGGAGAAAATTGTTCATCCCATTCATTCAAGTATATGATTACTCAGAGTGTAATTATAAAATATCTGATATTAAGATAAGGGGTCTTATCACAAGCCTGCTTACCATGATCATTGGGAAATAATCTGACCGACATTACCAACACTGCATACAAAAACAGGGTAATGGCTTATAATTATAAGACAAGGGGTCTCATCACGAGCCAGCTTGTTCGATTAGATTACAACCAGTGAATAGCATTGTCAAATCAGTTGGCAACCAAACCAGGACAATGGATTTTTATCTTACAAAAATGGAAAAGAAAAGAAGTACAAAATATGAAAAAACATGTTTTGAATTCATTCTTTTAATCATACTCTGAGATGGAAGGGGTCGTGAACAATCAAATGGTTAAAGGGTATCCCTGTCGAAACTATGAACATTTGCTGGCAGCAGAGGCTCTACTTGTGACAAAGGAGTCAACTAAAAAGGCTAAGTTGGAAAAGTGTTTTGTTTTATCATTATCAACCAATAAAGTTCAATTCAAAATTTAGAATTTTTTTAGTTTTAAAAAGAGAAAGAATTAGCAAAAACATCCCTTTATTATATTCAGAATGTGTGTATACTTGGTTATAATAGAACTTTCCTTTTTGATAAGGTATCTATGTAAAGAAAGTTCAAAGAATTCCAATAACTTTTTCAGAGATAATTGTTTCTTCTAGCGAATCGCCAATTGCTATGCTATACAACAACCCCCCATTTCAAAAAATATTACTTTAGAAAATTATATATTGAAATGGGTCCCTTTTAGATTAAATTGGTACTAATCCATCACTCTTCTAAAATGTTCGGAAATAAACAAAACATCTTGAAACCTTTTGAAATAATTGGTCTTAAAAATAAAACGAATAATCCTTTATTATTGCGATAAAGCGATCGCAAGATCGCATATCGCAATAACAAAGGATGCACAACCATGACCCATTGATTTTCCCCGATGCGATAAAAGCAAGTGACCAACGGGTATCGGGAAAATAAATAATAAAATGCCCCTCCCCTTTGCTCCGATGTGATATCGCAATCGGCGATCGGGGAATGCAACATGAACATAACAAACTCTCCTCCTTCAAACTCCTGATGCAAGTCAAGCGATATCGCTATCAGCGATCGGGGATTCCATAATGCTTAAACAAATTGCCCCAAGGCTTCTCCCGATTTCCGATTACGATGAACCCAAGCGCGACTTTCGAAAAGGATCAATATGATTTCGCTATATTATAATTATCATTGAAATCCTTTTCTCTTCCCGATAGAGATTCGCTCGCGTCCAACTGCCAAAAAATCAAATCCACGCTTAAACCATTATTCGGCGAATAAAGGATATAATGAGCATTTAAATGATTGACAGGTTTTAACGGCCAATTAATGAGCAGTTATGCCTAAATCCTTTCAGAGATTGTATCCGCGAGAGCCTTATGATAAATCTTCCATTGTTCATTGATTGACACAATTCCCTCATACTTGGTTTTTGCCATCTTTTCTCTGCATTACGTTCATTTTTCTCTTGCGCAGAGTTTTTCCACGGTAACGACTCCAGACCAAATGGGAAAGAAATCTAAGAATTCTGGAATGCCTTCGGCTTCTATGGTAACAGGACAACATGCCACCGATCCGGGGCCAAGCAAGAAGGGATTAATCTCAGATACCACATGTCTCGGCCTTGGCAGCACTACTTGGCAAAATATTTACAACCTGGTAGAAGCCGAGGAACCTCAGAAAACATCGGTACAAGCTTCAGCAGGTTCAAGCCGAAAATCTGATGCTACTTTAAAGGATTTGGCTTATTCCTACCTGCATAGGATAGCAGCTCGAGAGAAAATTCTTCTGTATATGGATGTGGTGAGATGGGCAATTGAGGAAATTCCAATTACAGATAGAACATTCTGCACTGTTGATGGAAGAGTATTTGGTTCATTTCAGCCCAACGATTTCAGACAAATGTACCATTTTCCCGAGCCAGAGAAGAAGTACAATAAAGCATTTCTGGAGAAGTTTCGAGATGAGAATGAGACCGAGTTAGGGCCTATACGAGAATGGAGATAGAACCCGGCGAAACACAAACATGAGTCTTTGGGTAAGTACTCCGTCGACTCCTTATGCTCTCCATATTGTTATGCTGGAGTAATGATGTGTCGATTGTGGGGATTACATGATTCTTCAAAAATTTCCATAGAAATGGTTCCTCTGATGGAAGCGGCATGTAATAGTGAAATCATGGATTGGGGGAATATATTATCAAATAAGTGCGCTACGGCTATTCTTAAATTCAGAAACAAATCTCGTGTTACTGATAGGTTCATCCCTCCATTTTATTTTAGTGCCTATATTTTGGATACCCTCTGTTTCAATTCCGAGTTTCCTGCGTTAGGGTGGAGATGGACTCCACAGGACCCTATGCCTATTCATATCTACCACCAAAAACTATGGAAGGCTCATTATAAACACCATTTATACCAAGTCTGCAATGGATTTATGCTACCTCTTTACTATGCAATTTTTGATAAACCTGCCCCTAAGATCTCCTCTCAAGCTGAAATTGACTTGAAAGCTCTAGCAACCTGGTTTGGAGAAGAAAAATTCACCTATGTAAGAGTTTTTGGCAGTCAGGCCAGACCTCATGTCCTCCCATTGTACATACCAGACAAGCTATTAGCTCGCAAAATAGCATACCAGCTTACAACTGCGTCAGCCACGAAAACTCTCTGAAATTCAAAGAAGCAAGTTTGGCCTCCTTTTCCTCTTAGGCGTGGCGTCTATACTCTGCATGATTATAAACATGCAGAGGAAGAGGTAGAAAAAATTAACGTCCTAAGTCTCGCCACTCTGCCTAATAGACGTTTCGACCCGAAGAAAGTCATCTATAATGCCCTAGATTAAGCCAAGCTTACTAAATTCGAGCACAAGGAGGATGAGTTTGATGACTTGATCTCCTCCGCCGAGTCAATCTTCCAGGTACAACAGCTAGCCAGGATGAGATACCGTGATGACGGGTTAGTAGAATTTAACAAACTTAGAGAATAGAGGTTGCAAACTCTGCCTCTAGATTTGTTAGCTACTACCCTGATGATTCAGTCAAGCGAGCCTGAGCAGCAGCTTACTAATGAACCTCCTGCTACATATGCAATCCGGGAAGAAGTCCAGAGAAGAGAGCAGGAGGAACTCCAGAGGTTAGAACAGGAAGAGGCACAGAGAAAAGAACAGGAAGAGGCACAGAGAAAAGAACAAGAAGAGGCACAAAGGAAAGAAAAAGAGGAAACAGAAAAGAAAGAATAGGAGAGAATAAGGGAAGAAGAACAGAAAAGGCAGCAGGAGCAGAGCAGCAAAGAAATGAATGTTGATACTCAAGTGGACCCAAGATTGCTTGAATAATGGCAACAATTTAATACAATTATAGGCAATCTTGAGACCTCAACGGACGCCAAAACATCCAAAGCTACCGATACACAAGATACAGCATCAAAGGAGGTTCCAAGCAAAGGAATCAGTGGTCCACCCTCAAATATAGTAGTAGAAATAATTCCGAAGAACCCTTCCGATCAAATTATTTTGCAAGTGGAGGACATTCCTCCACTAGATGTTTTCTATAGCCCAAAACACAGGGTTGTAATAAAGCGACAATGGAAAAGGAGAAGGATTGATCAACCTTCTCTGTTCCCTGAACAAACAATAACAGCCAATGTGGTATGGAGAGAAGAATTCGACCCCTCCGATGACCTGACAAAGTTATCACAATATGTCGGTGCCTATTCGGCAGCCACCATGGATAAGGCATCGGAGGTAAGCAATTTCTTGAAGGAAAAGGATCAAGCGGTCGCTTCATTACAAGCACAACTATCGGAAGAGCAGTAGAAGTCTAAACATCTACAACAGCAACTGTCCACACAACAACAATTAAACAACCAGCTAAACAAACCGTTGCATGAGGAGCAGCAGAGGATTGATTCAAGAGCGATCCAGAGACAAAAGGAACTATCGGAGGCATTATCAAAGTTGAAGGTGATGAATGAACAGATGGCAAAGACAAAAGATGAGAAAATTGCTCAATTATCAGCTCAAATAGAAAGGTTCAAGAGTCTTCCCTAGCCTGCCGAGTTCAGAGCAGAGGCAATGCAAATTAACAAGGCATTAATAACACAAATAAGATTGCTATGTCATGAAATCGCCCAAGTTGAACCTTTATGCGACATAACAACATCTATAATAGATAAGTCAGTTGATGCCAGGCAGGATTTAGAGCAAGCCTAAGACACTTTGACAGATTTTCTTACTTGGCAGGACTCTAATGAGGGAAAGACGGCAAACTTGCCCAAAATCTTAGAATCCCATAAAGAAATCCTATTCACAGAGTGGTAGTCCCAATTAATGAAAGTAGAGAGAGTTGTTTCCAGATGCAAGTTATCTACGAACAATTTAATTGACTTGATCAATAATACTCTCTATTTATCTAACATGATTTCTCAATGTACACCAGGTAAACTATTATCGGCCAAGACATTGGAGCATTCATGTAACCAAGAGCTAGAAAAGAATGGGAAATTGATTCAGGGATTAAAAGTTTAACTTGGGACGCCTATTGGTTGTTCCTAGTAAAACCATACAGTCAGAGAAACGCCTTCAAATGCCTGACGGATGCAATCGGGTGTATTATTCCCGATATACATGATGCCACCTATGATGCTCAAATCAATTCTCATCTCAACCAGCCTCAAGAAGTGGAGCTAATGCTGGTGATATGCCAACTTAGGACGAAGGGAAAACAGCCAGAAGGATGAACCATCACTGCCGATTATCAAATCACTGTGGGGGAGATATTTAAGATCAGATTACACCAATTTAGTAGCATTTTAATTTTGTAGTTTATTAGCTTAGTTTAGTATTTATAGACCCTTTCATGTATTTAGAAAGGGTCGTAAGTTTTTGTATATGACTTAAGCCTGAATTTGTACTACTGTACTTCAGGCATATTCTTTTATGAAGACTGGACCAATCTTTCCAAATTTTGATAATGAAGCTTTGATGTAAATGTGCACTATTGCCTTTATTTAAACGTATTTCTGAATCGGAAGAAGGAATTCAAATTGCGATTGGCGTAGGGAATAATCCACAACTCATATGGTACTATTATCTATGTCTGAATTTATTCCTTTTATGTGAATTGTTGTTTGGTCATTTTGCTATTATTGAATATGTGAATGTGCTTTAAACAGTAGGCTTTATACTTTCCACTATTGGATGTTTACAGCTTGCTACTCTTTCAATCATGCATGTATCAGTAATATAAAAGAGAAGTGTAATATTGTTTTATCAATTACTTCGTTCAACTATTTGAACCAAGCAATTATCATTTAAATGAATGTCTTTGTTTATTGCATAGTGTCATCTATATGTCTATCAGCAAACACAGATTATTAAACGTTGCACTTAGAGAATAGAAGCTTCCCGGGATAAAATAGTTATTTACGTTTTCATTCATAGAATAAGTCCTCCATTTATTATCACTTATTAGAAAACCAATCATTCATTCACCCCCTTTTATTCATTACTGGGAAACTAGTTCCATTATATCCAGTCGGAGCCACCATCCCAAACGGAAAAGGATCTGTATTAAGGTCCGGACCGGGTGGTTATCCCCCGATGTTGATGTAACGATTTTCGGGGCATCAACAGGTGGGAAGTGGTTGGTTTCTTGACAGTGGGGCTTCTTTCCACATCACTGACAACAAGAGTTCGTTCAGTACTTTGGAGGAGAAAGATCTCCAGATACTCATAGCGATGGGTAATGATGAGAAGTATAGTGTCTCAGCTGTAGGCAAGGTTATTTTTCAAAGGGAGCATGGAGCTCCCCTTACCTTGACTGATGTCAAATATGTACCAGGACTGAAGAGAAACTTGGTGTCGATCGTGATGCTGGAAGACAAAGGCTATGATGTAGTCTTCAATAAGGGAAAGGTTTTCCTTAGACACATCATCACTAGACAGGTGAAGGTTCAAGATGCATGCAAAGCCTTGAGTAGCAAGGCAACTAATGGAGGCTTGGTGGTTGAGAGGGAGAGTATATTACCTCTCAACATGCAGTGCCAGAAGAAGTCTCAGATGATTGTGGAGGAGCCATGATTGGTGCAGCAGCTTTAGGAGGTTGTGGAGCAGCCACAACAAGGGAAGCTAAGTGGAGATCGAGTAGAGACATCTACTCATGTAGAGACCTCTAGTAGGGGGAAACTTTGAGCCAAATGGGGAGAGGGATCACATGCAGCCATACCTCCACGTAGGAGGTGGGGCGATATAGAGTGATCGTCCCAAGGAGGAGGGGCAGGATCCTTGAGGTACCCAAACTCTTAGATGAGACCTTGCTACAGGAGCCCCGATGTGGAGTAGCATGAACTGACTGATTGGGTAGAGACAAATGCAAATGGAGCGGCAGAGAGAGCAACGGTGTAGGGAATCCCAGGAAAGCGCAGAGCATGCAGGCTGCAGCAATGCGAGAGGCACAAGTGTGTTGCACAGTACAAGGTAATATAGAGAAGGGTGCAACGGTACGAGATGCATGGAGATGTTGCAGTAGCATAGAGGTCAGAGAGGGAGCACTTGTTAGAAGAAAGTAGAGCTTCAACATTAGAGTATGTTTCTAGCCCAACACAGTGGTCAGTTGGGAGTTTTTTTTGTTCCAAGTGTTGTTGGAGCAACCGCACTTGGTAGATGTGTTGCATGCAAAACATTTCAGAGTTACAGGATCAAGTTCGAGAGGAAGCCTTTCTTGTTTAGAGAGAGTGTTGAAAAATGTGCAACAAGAAATGCTAAATTTAGAAAGTGCTAAAAATAGAACTGTTAAAAATAGAACTTCTAAAAATAGCAATTTGGCCAATGAGCATTTTGGCCACCTTGGGCGAGAGGTGAAACTGCTAAAAATAGCATTTCTAGGTCCCTTCCTATTTATAGCAATCCGTGGTCTATCTAGAGGAAGTAAATTTGAATTTGGTCTTACCAGCAATTTGGAATATAACTTAATTAATTCTCCATGAGTTAATTAGTTAAGGAAAAGCAAACTTGGAGTCTTTGTGAGAACATGCAATTATTTCTCCACTAATTGGGGAATGTGTCCTTGATTTTCTCCACTGATTGAGGAATTAAGGATGAGTTCTATATTGAGAGGATCAGTTGACTTAGTTTAACTTAGTCAATTTCAATTAGATTAATTTAACAAGTTGTTAAATTAATGAGATATAGTATGTTGATGCTTGCATGTATGTGACAACTATTATCTTCAGATAACTGTGTATTCACTCATGGATAACTGATGCATGTCATTTCTATCAGAGACGCGGTTGAGATTAGATGTGGGACAGTGTACTATCAGATGCTAGGATATTTCTAGTAAGTATTCCTTGCATGGGGAAGGGAAATAGGAGCTTGGACCTGAGGTGCAACCTTTATATACAGGGCTAGGTAGTCCATGAGCATCATCATCAGAGTATAGAGAGAGCAGGATAGCTTTTGAGTTGATTCTTTTTGTATGTTATGAGGATTTCCACTTGATTGATAATACAATGTTGGGGTTTTATATTGGTGCTTTCCCCAGTGATATATTCTATGTTATGTGTAATTTATTCCTTCTTATCAGTTATATGTGTTCATGCTTGATGTTGCTCATGGTTGATTAGCTTCCACAAATTTTATGGTGGATGTAGATCTAGTATTATTCTTTAGTACATTGCATATATCAGTTTGATCTGCAGGTGAAATTTTTACATGATATCAGTGAGCTAGCTGATTTGTAGAGAACATTCTACAAAAACATATAGGATTTTAGTGAAATTTTTCATATTTATAGAGCAAAATATGTCTAATAAACATAGAGTATATGTGATCCTTATCATTCACAAAATAAAAAATAAAAATAAAAATAAAAACTATCCTAAATAATACCAACTTAACTCCTTTTTAGTTAGCCACTTCCTTCTTGTGGAGCCTAGAAATAACTTTGTACTCAATATGTTTTTACCAATTCTAAAATTGAAATGGCTATTGGAATAAAAAGACTATGAATGAAATAACCATAAAATTCACCTTGCATTTATTTAATATCATGATAAACAATTCACTATACATGGTATTTGAAACTGTGACCATAAAAACTGATCGTCCAAAATTCACTGCACATACCATATTTGAAACTGTGACCATAAAAACCCGTCATCCAAAAATAAACTGTCACTCCTTCCCCCATATCTTATTATAATTTTTTTTTATCTTCATAAGCATGTCTTTATACATATGTTGAATCGTTCTATGTCGTACAAAAACATGGATTGCTTTTGAATGTTTCTCCTCAAAATAAATATGTGCTAAGGTATATTTTAGTAAAGGGATTCCAAACTGGAAAATGCTTGAATTGGAAGGAACCCAACATGTAACACATCTAACTTCCTAATTCATGTTGAGGAGAAAAGGGCCATAAAATTATACTTCTTTTTTCTATTTTAAACCCCATTTCACAAGTTACCAAAATACTCTACTCATTAAAAGCTTTGATGATATAAATTTCATCAAATTCTAAAGTCCAAGTTGCTAATTAGAGCCCTTTGAAGATTCCACCATATACGCCATGTTAAAATGCATAGACGATGTGGTACATGAAGTCCATGTGTCACCCCAAGAATGGTTTCTTGTTAGTAAAAGGGCCACTTGGCCATTCATAGTCATATATATAGTCATTCATCTCCTTCCATGGACTCAAATAAACATTACTCCTTCCGCACATAAGGTTCTCACCCATGTGTAAATTTTATGCCAATTTTTATAGGGGTAAATTTTTTAAATTCCTCTCTGATGAGAACTCAATGCTCTCGAATTTCCATTCTTAGTTTGATAATATTTCCAACTTAATCCTTCTCCCAAATAAAGAATCAAATTAAATCTCTCGCCTCATGGCATAAATTTCATTGAATTTACTAGTGTAAAAGCATAGGAAATTTACATTTTACAAGTGGTTTTCTTCTTGCAGAGAGATAGTGGTCAATCTTCTAAAAAATTAGTAAAGGTTGAAATCTCCATTAATTTAGGGGAAAATACAAGATCAAAAAATCAAGATTACCTTCAAATTAAGAGAGGGAAAAGCTTGCATATAAATTGAATTTAGACATTTCTTTTAATTGTAATATTTGTTTTGTGAAAACATAAGATTAAACTAACATTAACACCAAAAAACTTTGAATTCAATTATGTATATATATTTTCCATGCTAGTGTGAACTATTTTAAACTAGGTAAACTATCAACTGCTCAATTGCTGCTCCAGTTGCACTTCCGTCAATGTCCTTTAATCCCACTCTCTTGGAAGCCATTGATCCTGAAATACTAAAAGGCGGACGAACACCTACTAGATCAAGAGACATAGAAATATGCATGGCAAGAAATATTTAGCTAAAACCAAAGAAAACTGAGGAACAACATGCAACATACCTAGGGATTTACTAGCAGGGATTTAGCAATTCTTTCTAGGAGGCTGGGAGACTGGTTGTCAAAACTGCGGAAAAGGCAGTCTAGGTTGTCTAGGAGGCTGGTTAGTTGCTGGAATTGTGCAATGCACAATCCAGGCTAGCCTGTTGGCTATTGGAACTGCGCAATGCACAATCTCAGCTAGCCATGGTTGCAGGCACAATGACTGCATTGCGCAATTTTATGGGTGAGTAGTCACTGTCCCTCAGAATTACGCAATGTAAGACTAGAGGAAAGTCACTGGGCAGAAATGTGCATTTCCTAAGAGGAAGACAGAGCCTTCCCTCTCAGGATTGTGCAATGTTGTCTTGGTGAAGCAGAGTCCGAGCCAAGGCTGCCCAGACCCGCCGACGGGCAACTGAAAGAAAATATGAATGTGAATGCATGGTGATTCTGAGTGAAAGAAGGAGTGAATTCTTGTGCATGCAAACAGTGAATGAAAGATTCAGAAAACAAAACAACATGCATGTGGGTAAAGCGAGTCACCTAATCAGCAACCGTTCATGCAAAACATTTTCATGCGTTCGATAGCAGTGAGATGCTAACAAAAACTGAACTAGTGCTAGTACAATATAGTATGCATGTAAACGACAGTAAGTGTTCACAGAAATCAAGCAAGCAGCACCCACACAAACCAAAACACAAAAAGCGACAGAAATGTTGCAAAAGACAAGCTAAGCCGACTTACCCATGAATAGCTGAGTTGGATGTGTTGAAGACTCCTAGATGTGTTGTGGGATGTCAAAGCTCCAAGATTGATGTGAATAAGTGAGCTCTGAAGCGTTGAATAAATAAGTTTGAGGCTCATGACACGCATGCAACAAATCTAGGAAAAAGCGACACTTGGAGGAAAGATTCTCAAACAATCTTTACATGTAACCTCCAGCTGCTAAAAATAGCTCCCTAAAATCTAAGGATGCTTTTTTCATGTTGCTTTTTTCTATTCTGGGAAAAAGTAGCCCATGCATGCAAGTCAAGTTTTCTCGATCACGGATTGAACGGTCAACTCAATGGCACATGGAACAGGCTGCTCAGTTGAGGGGAAAATTTGCGCATTTCTGGGAGGGAACTGGGCTGACTACCCAGAAGGATTGTGTAATTTCTGGGTTGAGCAACCCTGCTGGGAGGAATTGCGCAATTTTTTCAGTGAAAGGTGACAGGCAGATTTGCGCAATTCTGGAGCCCAGCAGGCTGCCATACAGAATTACGCAATTCCTGGAGGGTAGGATGGTTCCCCTTCAGAATTACGCAATTTCTTGAGGGAGTTGTTCAGCCTACAACTGGACAAATTACGGAGAAACAACCTATGAGGGGGGTACAACAAGCCATCATGCACATGCTGGAAATCTGCTAGAAAATCACTGAAGCTTGTGTACTTGACAAGGCAAGACATGTTGTTGTGTAAGGTTGGTAGGGAGGCTCCAAAATGAAGCTAAGGAAAAATTTTGGAAGGTGGTTGTAGTCGCTACAACACTTGGAAACACACTGGTAGAACTCCAGCTCTTTGAATGGACCTTATTCGTGAAAAGCAAGTCTAACGAAGGAGGCTTGGAAAGAAGGGAGTCATCCTTCGTCGAGTGTTGATGCTCAAGCTCCCATTCATACTCTTCATGAATGACAACACATGTTGGTTGTTCAACACCAACTCCATCGATGGCTTAATCCTCATTCACAACAAGTGTAGAATCCATAATGGAAGAACAAAAGGCAACATCATCCGAAGAGATGGAGGTTTTTGTACATAATGCATATGACAACTCGATGGAATCACAACTAAATCTACACGAAAATTAAGCGAAGTGATGTTGGGAGGATGTGACTGCTGCACTGATGTGTGTGCTTGATGTCCTGCATCACTCTGTAGTGGTGGAGTTGTTTTATGAGGGGATGACGGACAGTCACTTGTGACAGTGATCGTATCCATCTATGATTGCGCAAATCCATCACTAAAGTATGCTGAGCAAGGCTTGGCTCATATTTCTTCTTGGGATTGACAGATTTGATAAGGAAATACTCGAATCTATCAATGAGATATTGAAACTTCATCTCGCTTCTCGAAGCTTGAAACTGCAAAACACGGAAGCCTTGCCAAAAATCATCAGGTGATTCATGCAGAGCCTTCTGTTGTTGTAATAGTTTGTGGTCAATATGTTCTCGATGAAAATGATGGAAAGTATCTATAATAAGATCATAGAAGTTCTCAAGTGAGTGCATGCTATCATCCGGTAGGCTGCACAACCACCGATTTGGGGATTTGCGAAGTGTGTATGCAAGCAATAGACTGGCCTATTTGTCAAAACATCCATCTTCCTCATCAAGCATGGCAAGGAAGTCATGTATGAACACAAGCCAGGCCACTTCGCCTTCACCATCATACGTGTATGTAGACAAGAGATCAAAAAAATCCCTCATGATGTGGACAGGTTCGGCATGTGAAAAACATCATGGAGGGTTGAGAGTGCAAGACTCCATGATAACTATGCAAAGGTTCAAAATAGGATGAGAGGACACATCTTGTCATCTGGCCCTCCTTCTAGCACTAGAAATGTTGACGTGTTGGACTCGCCAACATGTTAGGGATATCCCAGGTAAGAATTCCCAATTAGACCTCAGACCGTTTGGTGTAGGATTCCTAGTAGTGGGTCTTACGATAATGCCTTGAACGCGGTTTCGCATAGAGGCAAGTAAGATGTCCCTGTTGGTAGCAAGGGTGTGACATATGCAGTAAGTCAAGGAAGGTGCATGAGAGGTTCTAACACATGGAGGGTGGGGTAAGTGTGCCCCTTGGAAACTTGTGAAAGCACGCAATTAAGAGAACACACAAGCAAAGATGCATCACAATATGGAAGGAAAGTAAGCTAGCAATCCAAAGTTATGGTTAAACTAACAGCACATTTCAGAAAGATTCATACATACATATACAAAAAATAGCTACACATGCATGCGTAAGCAAACAGATACATATATCATTTAGAGTAAACAAGATAGCTTAAATACAATACCACATATGCATGAAACATGTTGGATCTGTTATATAAAGAAGTGTAAGTTCCAGCCATACAATACATCCATGTCCAACCACTAGTTCTGACAATAGAAAGTTACAATCACAACTGCCTGCTCCTCCAAAGAGATATACTAGCTCTTCGCAGTGGAGAAGCCAAGGCTCATTACAATACTGTCCAAGCTTTCTCTAAGATACTCCTATTGGAAGCTTTGCTCACCAAAATCCTATACAATGAGTTATGGGGGACTATATATAGCAAAGGGTGGGGTGACCCTTGACATTCCCCTTTGTGGCTGTTCATCTACCCAAATGACTCTTCATCTACACTATGATTGTTGCATCCAACTATCGACACTTGAACTTACACTTGACAAGACATTACATTACAATGCACATGTACCCATGTGAGACAAAATGGCTTGAGAAAGCCATGCAAGGCATCACTATGACTCGAACAACTGTCGGAAGACCAGTGCTTTGATATCCTCACAGTGGTCGATAGTAGCAAATTGATGCCAAGCTCAGTAGTCCACGATGGTGTCCGTGTACTCTAAGGTGACATATTTTTGGAAACGAATTCTTGCCTCCATAGAATACGGGTACATTGCTCGAGCTCCTCTATCCAACTCGTCTGATAGCATGCGCATCGTTGTCTTGAGTGCGGTCAGACCAGAAACATACTTGTGCATGGTGTCTACACTAACTGACAAGTCTGGGTTGGTGGCTATGCACATCAACTCGTCAAAGTACGAGTCAATCTCTAGTTGGACCCGTGCCTTTGTCTTCGCTTGGGTGAGTGTCCCAATAGATGAGATCACATGTGCGTGCACAATAACATCCATAATCTTGAATACACATGCATGGGAAGCCCGTAGACTAGTGATGAGATGCAAGAGATCTTCATAGTTCTGGATCTGACTTCGGATGTGTGCCTTCAACTCGACCGCTCTAGGATTCATCATCTTAGGCAAGTGTAGCGGGGCTCCCTTGTATCTCATCATCCATGTTTGCATGTAATCAACAATAGCATGCACGTTCGACAAGATATGTGATCTTCTAGCACATCGTTGTTGCCAACCGTTGAGATGGATGAATGCCTTATGCACGGTACCAAACTTGGAATACAATGTCCGCATGACTGTGTCAAGGGACAATACTTCATCCAATATTTCCTTCTTTAATTCTTCTCGGGCGGATGTTGTAACCAATTCTCCTCCCTGCTTGGTCGTCTGTAGCTCCTTAGCCATTCGCTCGTTCTCAGCTACCAGGAAGTGAACAGTCGAGCTAGTGGCTTCGGCATATGCTTTGGTACCATCAGCCAATGCTGCTAGATGTTTGTGCACGTCAGACACAATCACTCGTTCCTCAAACTGCGTAGGAGATGTATGATCCTCCAGAGTCGACACTCTGCAATATTGCACAACTCTATGTTGATACTCGTTGAATGAGATGTTGTGAATCTCTCCTTCTGGATGATCTCCAAGGATCTCAATGTCTCCTTGGTCGCTTGGGACTTGCTCCTCTTCTGGATATAGTGAAGCTAGTGAGTCGACCTCTTGGTCATGAGGCATGAGGTCGATATCTTGCTCTAACTACTATTGCTCCATATATGTATCCATCTATTCAATTACTTGCTCTATCTCCTTAGCGAAGTCCTTCTCCCGCGATGGTTCACCCTGTCTACCTGATGCCAATTGTTCTAATGAGTATACTACCTGTACGGGCGCAGTTTCATCTATTTGTACAAGTTGTGTCCCCTACTGTACCTATTCCTGCTACACTTCCTTCTCCTATCTATGTAGCTCCTGTTCCTTTCGGAGTTTCTCCTTCAACTCATGCAACTCCTTCTTTGTTTCCTCCATTCTCTATTTCTCTCTCTACCTTTGCATGTTTCTCTTGTCGCATTGTTGCTTGTTTTCCTCTATTGCCAAAACTTCTTTCTGCACAAGTGGGTCTGCTCGGAACATACAAATTTTCTCTTCCTCCATGCCATCGACAACCTTCCTCTTTCCCTTGTCGCGCACTGCTATGTTTACCTCTGTTGCTACTGCTTATGGTGCTCTCTGGGACGCTACTTCGCTACCCATTCCACAGCGAGGCTGATCAGTTCATTGGGTCTGGAGAAGTTGTAACAATATCTCCATGGGTTTTCCTCCACCCAACAACATGCCCCGTGGATCCAATTAAATTGTACTCTCGTGTAGTGGCCTTTCACAATACATTGCGGGTCATACAAATTGTAACTTCGGGCGTCAAATGTATATTTCTTCATCTCCTCTGCTTCCACATCTGCATGCTTGAAAGTCTGTATCTCGTAAAACCCGATCCACAATGAAAGAGCAGGCCAAGGTGCCTTCTTCTTCCGGTGCAGCCTAGCTAATAACCCTTCCGAGATGTGATATGATACTTCTTGCATGATGAGTTTGTCCAAGGAAAACTTCAAGAGAACATGCAGAGGCTTCTCCGCGCTATACATTTGTATGGGGGTGTCGGACAGTGAGGCATACCAATCTGCTATATAAATCAGTGCCTCCATTTCTGCCTTTGACATGCAAGGTGGATCATGTTCGAATATCATCTTGTAAATCGGGGCGACAAAATGATCAGACAGTTGTGTGATAACTCCTCTAAAGCTGCATTCGGACAACATCTTACAATAAGTGTTCACAGAGGTCTCTGCCGATGCCCATGCCCACTTCAAGCCAGGGAACTCCTGACGGGAACAGATTTCATTCAAGATGTAGGCGGACTTGTAGATTTTTTCTTGCATACCTTTGGGCACCTGTCAAGCCCTTGTTACTTGTTCCTTCAGTTGATGAGCCAACATGTCGGACCAGTTGCATGCTTTGCCTTCTCTAGCCAGCTGGTCCAACGCGATCACCCAACTCTGTGGGAAGGTTTTCATTCTTTATTGGCCATATAGACGACATGCAAAGATAGCCAAGTATTGATACGTCTTTTGCACTATCTTCGTCTTATAGACCTGGTTGGGTGTCATCCTGAATTTAGCCGGCTCTTTCACCCAATTCTTCAAGATATCTCGAGAGTTGGCATTTCTACTGGGTATGCTGAAGGGAGTCTCCATGGTGATCATGGGTTTCGACATAAGATACATCTCATCATAATCTTATGCCCTGAAGGTAGTAATCTCCATTTCGCTAACACTGCTTAATGTCATCGTCTCTGGATCAGTGTGTGAGACAATCCAATGTATCATGTCCGCGCATGGAAGTAAGGGATACCTGCATGCAATCCGGTACAAGTCGGACTTGTGGATGTTCACATAGACTTGGCATTCTTCAAGGTCTTCCCCAAATGTGCCTGCAAATGCATCATTGACCTCTTTCCATTTCATCTTGATGTCCTTGTCTACAATTAGCTTGGTGTCTTCATAGATCGGCAAACTTGTAGACACTCGCTCAACTGCTGCTCCAGTTGCACTTCCGTCAATGTCCTTTGATCCTACTCTCTTGGAGGCCATTGATCCTGAACTACTAAGAGGTGGATGAACACCTGCTAGATCTAGAGACATAGTGTTATGCATGGCAAGAAGTATGTCAGCTAAAACCAAAGCAAACTGAGGACAATAGGGATTGCACATTTTTTCTGGGAGGTTGGGAGACTGGATGCCAGAACTACGCAAAAAGTAGTCTGGGTTGTCTAGGAGGCTGGTTGGCTGCTGGAATTGTGCAATGCACAATCCAAACTGGCCTGTTGGCTGCTATAACTGCGCAATGTGTAATCTCAGCTGGAAATGGTTGCAGGCCCAATGACTGCATTGCAAAATTTTCTGGGTCAGCAGTCACTGTCCCTCAGAATTGCATAATGCAAGACTTGAGGACAGTCATTGGGAAGAAATAAGCATTTCCTGAGAGGAAGACAAAGCCTTCGCTCTTAAGATTGTGCAATGTTGTCTTGGTGAGGCAGAGTCTGGTTCAAGGCTGCCCAGACTCACCGACGGACAACTAAAAGCAAATGTGAATGTGAAGGCATGGCGATTCTAAGTGAAACTAGGAGCGAATGATCGTGCATGCAATCAGTGAATGAAATTTTCAGAAAATGAAACAACATGCATGTGGGTGAATCGAGTCGCCGAATCAACGATCATTCGTGCAAAACAGTTTCATGCATGCAACAACAGTGAGATGCTAACAAACACTGAAACGATGCTAGTACAAGCAAGTATGGATGTAAATGACACCAAGCATTCACATAAATCAAGCAAACAACACTCACACAATCCAAAACACAATAAGCGACAGAAATGCTGCAAAAGACAAGCTAAGCCAACTTACCCATGAATATCTTAGCTGGATGTGTTGTGGGATGTCAAAGCTCCAAGATCGATGTGAATAAGTGAGCTCTGAAGCGTCGAATAAATTAGTTTGAGGCTTATGACACGCATGCCACAAATCTAGGAAAAATCGACACTTGGAGGAAACATTCTAAAACAATCTTTACATGTAACCTCCAACTACTAAAATAGCTCCCTAAAATCTAGGGATTCTTTTTGCATGTTTCTTTTTTCTCTTCCGAGAAAAAGCAGCCCATGCATGCAAGTCAAGTTTTCTCGGTCCCGGATGGAACCAATCAACTCAGTGGCACATGCAACAGCCTGCTCAGCTGAGGGGAAAATTTGCATATTTCTAGGAGGGAGCTGGGCTGACGTCCGAGAAGGATTCTGCAATTTCTGGGCTGAAAAACTGTTGCGCAATTTCTTTGCTGAGCAGCCCTGCAAGGAGGAATTGCGCAATTTTTTTAGTGAAGGGTGACAAGCAGATTTGTGCAATTCTGGAGCCCGGCAGGCTGCCAAACTGAATTGCGCAATTTCTAGAGGGAAAGTTGGTTCCCCTCTAGAATTACGCAATTTCTTGAGGGAGTTGTTTAGCCTACATCTAGACCAAGTCCATAGAAACAGTCTGTGAGGGGGGCGCAACAAGCCATCACGCACAGGCTCGTAATCTGCTAGAAAATCACTAAAGCTTGTGTACTTGACAATGCAAGACATGCTGCTATGGAAGGTTGGTAGGAAGGCTCCAAAACGAACCTAAGGAAAAATTTTGCAGGGTGGTTGTAGTTGCTACAACAGGACCTCCATATGGAATAATCAACCCTCCATATGGATTAGGAAATCCAAAAAATGACACATGGATTAATTGGTTTGGAGCATAAGGTATCATTTGAGTTTTTCTTATAAGGCCATAAATTACATGAGATGTAGCCAATGTTGGAGGTGGATCAACATGTGATGATCTAAAAGCATTAGGTATGACAATATATGACTATCCTAATTAAGAAAAAACCAAATCATGTTCTTAGGCTCTAAGGATTGGATCCTCCTTATTTTAGGGTTGTTGCACAAAAACATCCTTAGAGATGTGAGGAAGAAAGGGCTTCAAGAACTAAACTAACAATATTTTATTGTCCAAGGGATCTTACACAAATTTCTCCTTTGTCTCCACTAATGAATGTGATCAATGAAGTGAATATAATTAATTTTATACAAGTACTAAGGAGTCCCATCCCAATCTCATGTCCAACAAGTAATTAAAAGTGTTTCAAAATGTTTGAAGCTAAAGCGATAAAGGTATTGTTGTGGCAGGGAAGGGAGTGGGGTCTTGAAGTTCATATCTATGAGTGGGTAAACCCGCTAAATGGGGGTGGGGATTCACCACTAAACCTAAGAGAAGATATAAGACTGATTGAAGTAACGATGTCATAATTTCTTACAAATTTATCTAAAGTCTCAATATATGAACTTTAATCAATAAAAAATAATAATAATAAACACATGCCTATGCCTATGAGACACTAATAAGCCTTAAGAAAATAGTTCAAAAATGGGCTTCCAAATGTATATGCACCAAAGGTGATGAAATCCAATGGAGGAAGGTTACATAAGTGAATGTAAGAAAACAATTTAACCAACCCCAATTATGCCTAAATGTGATAAAATCCAATAGGTCATCAATGGTGAATATTGTTTAAGGGACTACTAAATGTGCATGCACCAAAGGTGATGAAATCTAGTGGAATAAGGTTGCATACATGTAGGTAAGAAAATAAATTAACCAAATCCACTTATGCCTAAAGATGATCAAATCCAATGGTCCATCAATGGTGAATATTGTTTGCTAAATGATACGTCACCACAAGCCCACAAATAAGTACCCTAAGTGGAAAATGCTAAAGAAGGGTCACTAAGAATGCTAATTCAGATTGTGTTGCCAAGAAATATGGAGTTACCAAAGCCCTTATCGGCTATGTTGTTTTCATTGTCTCAAAAAGTTGGGCGTCTAGTAAGTCATCACAAATGGGTTGGTATTCCTTAAATCCTCCCACATGAAAGTGGGAGGGCAATGTTAAGGTTCCCACTCAACATGATTTCCCCAATTTTGTACATTATTTTGTAAGAGAATGGAAGGCACCTTCCTGGTTACACATAGATGTTAGTGTATATGGAATTTATTTAATTAATCAACTATAGGTTTCTATTATTAACTAGCTTAGGGGATTTTAAACCACCACCTAAAGTACCTAAACCTAAGGCCTTAACCTAATATATGTTGGTATGCCAAACTAAAAGAATACAAGTCTAATTTAATTTTAGTAAATAATATGGTTTAGTTTAAGGGTGTGTTTCTTAGTATGGTGTGTAATGTGTGTTTTTGTTGTGTGCATTTCTACAAAATAAATGGTTGAGATGAAATTTTTTAAAGAAAATTCCTTGAAAATATTCCCCTAGGGGTAGCTCACTTAGAAAAGCATGTAAATGTGTTATTTAAAATATTATGAGGTCCTCGATTTTATCCCCTAATTAACCCGTGTCCACGTTAGGGGCATGCATGGTGCACCTAGTGGTTATACTGCTATTAGATGAAATTCTCCCTGTCATGCCAATATGAGATTGCCCCAATTGTCGATTCCACTAATCACAAAAAATGCACATCTTAGAAAAACAAAAACAAAATAATGTGAGCAACAAGCTAAAAATTCCACTCTAAAAAATCTATAAATTGCCGAATTCTAAAAAATGTCTTCACATCATAACAAAACTCAACACACAAAAATAAAACATAAAAGCATTGTTTTCATGAAAATGGCCAAACAAAAGCATCATTCCATAACCTAATAATGAACTTGCATGCATGAATCTCAGAAAAAGAATGACATGCATTTCCTTAGGTTTCAGGAGTGACAAAGTGAGTTTTCTCAAAGAAGTTGTGCAACCACACATAAATAGTGAAGACAAAAGCATGAACAAGAAAAAAAATTAATTAAGAAACACACCTATAGCCTTAAGTTGCAAATATTGAACATAAAAGGAACAAACTAAGGTTTTTACATATCACCACCTACACCTCTATGAGAGGCAATAATCATCAAGGTAAGTTTGTTAGCATGGACAGGCATTGCACTAGAAAAGCACCCACTCTAGATGTATGTGGAGGACTAATATCCATGAGTACAAATATAAAAGAAACACAAGTTATACTAAAAGATCAAGGTGGTAAGACAAACGGTGGATGCTAAGTCTAAATTAAGATAGATGGATGCATGTGTTTGGTATCTATTGACTACATTACTTAATATATCATATTATATGGCTTGCATTCATGTTCTGATGATGAAAGCAAAATGGGATGGAATATAATCTAGTCAAGGAGTATTATTAATGTAATATCAAGTATCTAGGGAGTTAAGTAAAGGGGATAATTATTGTAATGTGGTCATATTCATGGAATAATACTTGTTAGTTAATTGTCGGGTAATAAATGTAATAACAAGGGGTAGTTGGCCTAGGTTTCTAGGAATACTCTTGAGAGAGTATATGTACACATACATGTTGTTTGTATTGAACATGTTGAGTTATTATATTGTAACAAGCATATTTTGTGGAGTGATTCCCACTATAAGGAGTAATTGGTGGTGTTACCCTAACTTAAGAGTCTTATATATAATCCTGGTGTTTTCTCTTGTGAGGATGTATTTATTATTCTAAAATTTAAGGGTTTATCTTTTATCTGCTAAGGTTTACTACAATACTAATATAAAATAAAAAAACAAATCAAATGAAGAAATCCTTAAGCCCAATCTAGGAAATAAATTAAAGTGAAAAGATGCTCCTCCTTAAGTAAGTCGTCATTATGTTGTTGAGAATTTGTGTATAGCGGGTACTATTCACTCTTTATTATTGGATTGGCATATTAGTGGAAAACTACATAAAAAAATATGATGTTTACACTATCAAGTGAGCAAGAAAAAATTAAATTATGGTTTTGAAGGAAAAAAAGAACTTATAATATTCTCCTTTACAAGAGCTTTCCAAGCTTGATTATTGAGCTAGAGGAGTAAGGGGAGTGGGAACAACAAGCTCCAAACAACTTGCGTCTAAGAAATCATACTGAAAAAACTTGCATCTAAGAAATGAGAAAACCAATTCCATACTCCACAATAATAAGAACCTAAATCTAGCTCACTAACTACTATGCAAACCTCTTAATCTACTTGATGGTTCAATAAAAGACAATGTATTAAACTGACATTAAAATAATACAAGTATATATAGGAAGGGAAATAAAGGGGATTCTATTACAAGATGGAAAACATTACATAAATAGATCCATACATTTCATAATATGATGGCTCCAAATCCTTTCTCTTTGGAGTTTGGTATTTTTAAGGCTATGTCTAGACCAATCCTCTTTCCATGATCTTCAATATCTTCCTCTCAATTTCTTCAAACAAATGGGAGCTAGAATAAGAAAAGGTGCAAGTGGTACAACCCTTCGAATGAAAACAATAAAAAAGTGTTGTAGCATAAGTTAAGACAATGTATAACCAAATATCATATCAATGTGTAAAGGGGAACCTTTTATAATATTTCCCTATGAATGAGAAAAATAAAGAATCACAATAGTATATGCTTAATACAATGTCCAATCAAAGACCATATCATTGTGTAAGGGAGACCTTAGTGCACGATTAAAATTCCCCTAAGGGGTTTTCAATGAAGCATAGATACACGATTCATAAACATTCAAAAATATTTGTGTTTTTGGTGTATTGTTACTTATTAAACTGAAATGTTTAAAAGATAACATGCACATTGATTGTGCACATCTACACCTTTGTTACATGGTCATGCACATTTAGAAAATATATGTAAACTATTTAAGTAATAACAAAAAAAACCTATAAATTTATTTTAAAAAACTTACATTTCTTTGCATTCCATATTAAGTAAATCACATTTCAACTAAGTCTTGCTTGAGTGGTTGAAAAGATAAGTGTTATGCTACCTGCCTGGGTTCTATTCACACATCTAACCTATTGAATTCTTAAAATGTATATATTCCTTATATTAACAATTATGTATCTTCCCTAACAATTAATGTAAAGAGACTTTGATATAATAATTATTATAAAGGTTCGTTTAATCAACCAGCCAACTTTGGAGGTAGTGAAATCTGAGACTGATTCCATAAGCTTTATGTTGAATATATGCCATTGCACCCCATTCATCACTTCTATGAAAAGTACTAAGATTAAAAAATATGTGGAAACAGAGAAACCTAACTACTGAGGAGGACACTACTTTACATGCCACACGTGTGACATACTGTCATTGTGCATGTTCATGAATCTGATGTAATTATTCATAGTGTTCATGCCATGCCCCCAGATTCCCCACATTGTACTTTATTTTTATTAAATGTGCTTCGCTTTCTTTGGGCCCAAACATGGAAAAATACGCTTTCACTTTCCTAAGACATGGAAAATTATTTTACAAGTTTATTTACATTGAACAGCATTACAAATCTATCGATCCATTTCTCTAACCAATGGAAGCAAGTTGCACATACATATTTATAAAGTATTAGTAAAGTGTAATATATAAATTAAAATTGTTGATTAAAGTAATTTCATTTCCTTTAAAAAAAAAACTGTAATTTGGTAGGAAAGTATTGTAAATTTTAATTAATGTATATGATTTTTTTTAATTAAATTTAAATGAAAATAATTATATCTAAATGACAATTATTTTTTAGGTATAAAATTACAATATTTTTTTTCGATACAAATTTACAATATTTATTTATTACTAAAAATTTTAGAATAAGATAATACTATTTTTAAAGAAAGATAATATTATACATCTGTATCGAAGAGTTTAGGGTCATTGTGAGGATTATTTTCATCATCTAATTTAGAGAGGCCTTAGAAATTGAAAAACGTCCTGTTAGAGTATTAGCAAATGCTGGATTCCTCTACTTTCTTCCTAAATTGTTCAATTTACTTATTTATCACTTTTTTTACTATCTTTTTACTACTTTTCATTTTGCTCTCCATCATATATATATATGATGGTGATGGTGGTGGTGGTGGTGGTGGTTATATATATATATATATATATATATGATGATGGTGGTGGTGGTGGTTAACATTCATTGAGACCAAACTTTGGTCTATCGGACCTAAAGAAACAAATTATGTAGTTGGATTTAAGATTTTATTACTATGCTCAAAAAGTTTGGAGAGAAGCCTCCCGAGCTCACTGTAATTTTGACAACTTAAAAGGTTAGGAAGGTCAGTGTTGCAACCAAGATTTTGAAACTGAAATCTAATGTGGTTGTAGATGGGGCACTCTAAGAGGAAGTCATTTTCATCCTAGATGTTCCTATTCTCACAGATATGGCAGAACCTTTCCATCCATGGTGTTTTAGGAATTGCCCAACCACCGGTTTCACTATGGAGCTCATGAGAGTTCGTTCTAATCTTGGCTATATTAATTTTCTTCTTTGAGCTAGTTTTGATCTTCTAGGGTCATTGCGAGGATCGACCATTTTCACCATCATAGTTTAGAGAGGCCTTAGAAATTGAAAAACTTACTATTCATTGCGAGGATCGACCATTTTCATCATCCTAATTTAGAGAGCCCTTAGAAATTGAAAAATGTCCCATTAAAGTATCATCAGATGCTCGATTCCTATGCTTTTTTCCTAAATTGTCAATTTATTTATTTATTATTTTTTTTAACTATCTTTTTGCTACTTTTCATTTTGCTCTCCATAATATCTCATATATATATATTATGTAACAATTTAATAAATAGTTATTCTTTTAGTCTATTTTATTATTTCTTTTTAATATTATTTTTATATTTTTATAATATTATTATCCACATTTTATTATATTTTAATTTTACTCTCTAATTTAAGTTTATGAGTCAAATTATTTGGGATAGAAATAAGTTGTTATATTATTAAAAGAATAATAATAATATAATCGAAATAAGATTGTAATATTATAAAAGAATAATAATAATAATAATCATTTTATTATACTTCTTGTTTCATAATATATTCTTGTTTTAAAAATAAAATTAAAAAAAATAATAAAAATAAAAATAATTTATTTATTTCATTTAAACTTTTTTTTCAAATCTTTTCTTTGCTCTTAGTCAAACTAGCTGTTACTAGCTAACGGCTAGTTAGGAGCTCTCTACATCTATTTATTTCATTGGTCACAGGTTCCTCACCTTAGCTTGAAGATGAACCACACTGGCTGGTCCATGAGAATTTCTCTTATGTGATTTTTTCCCAAAAAATGCAATTAATAGAATTAATTTTTGTTTATTTTTTCCTAAAATTTTTTTAAAAGATAATATTTATGGACGATTCATTATTAAAGAATTTTTTTAATTTTTTAATTAAGATAAATTTAATATTAATTTTAATGGGGTAGTCTAATTTATAGATGAAATAGTATTTTTCACATTGATTTACCAAAATCTCGTAATATAATTTAAATATTTTTTTGTATTTTAAAATATGTTTTTGAATGCATAAATGGATTCAACATCCTTGAAAACCAATGTAGCACTCAAATTATGCAGATTAAACAATTTAAACTCAAATTCAGTAAAAACCTTTGTCTGATTATTAAAATTAACCAGAAAAGGTCATTTTGTCAATAAGTTAGACTACGCCTATTTAATGACCTTGTCTTCCAAAGCCACAACTAAAGTTATTTTTTGTTGGAATCCAGCCATTTTTTATTTCCAAAAATCTAACAATGACCTTGTCTACCAAAGCCACAATTAAAGTTATTTTTTATTGGAATCCAACCATTTTTTATTTCCAAAATCTAACTATAGGAATGTTTAAATAGTTCTTTTGATGGTGGAAATTGATCCAACACCATCAAAAACTTCTGCCCACTCAAAATACCAATGTTTGGTCTCACCGGACATTAACCACCAGCATCATCATCATCAAAATATTACCAAAATTTAACTATTCTTCATTTTATTTTATTTTAATATAAAATTTTAATACTAATTATTTAATAAACTTTTTTATAAAATTTTAAGTTTACATTTTTAATATTAATTAAATAATAAAATTTATTTAATAATAATAAACACGGTGAATCAAATTCAACTTTTTTTAAATGAACAACCCTAACCTATATTACTATTAATTCTATCGATCAACATCAACTTTATTTAAATGAACACCATACCTATATTTTACTATTAAATTCTAATATCATCTTTGACCGTCATTTCTTTCTAGAAATTGAGGTTTATTTTTATAAATACTTACTTTTCATTTTTTTTCTATTATAAGTATATATATTTTATAATCTAAAGGATGGAAAAAAAAACATAAAATTATAAAAAATATAACCGCCTTATATAAAATATTAATAGGTTTATTGCACCATCAAACTTGCGAATATATATTATAATTCAAACTTTGAAATAATATTATTAAATTAAAATAATAGGTTTTTTTTAAATTATAATAATATAATTTTCATGCGGAATATTTCTCATTTAATTCTAACAAAATATTATTTAATATATATTATAAGTTAGTTGAGTTCACTTTCATTCTTACCAAATTCTCTCCAATATGGTTAATGTATTTAATATTTTAAAATATTAAATGTTTTTGATAAAAGAATGAAAGTTGTGAAAGATTTTAGCATAGCAATTTTTAAAATAAAATAATTTGATGTTATAAAATTTAAGTGAATTATTATGTTGAGAGGTGTTAAATAATTTAGTATAGGGTAGATTTCAATATGGGTATATTTACCTAAAAACGTAAACATGTAAATGTAACGTAAACAACCTAGTATGGGGTAGATCTCACCTAAAAACATAAACATGTTGTTAAAATGAGATGCTTGAATTAATAAATAAAAAACTCACTAGTTAGCTCTATGAAGGAGAGTTTGAACCAGAAGAGTTTGGCTCTGCAGAACGCTCTACATTCTCAATATACTTCAAACATTATATAGTGTACATGGTTTTAGGGAAGTTAGAACCATGCCCTAAGAAATAGAAACTAATTCCTATCCTAAGGTCTCGTGAACCAACTCACACTATTATAGGATTCTCCATTATCTTCAACACTCCCCCTTAATGGAGAAGGGGTTGCCTAACAGCTCCCTAAACATTTCAAACTTAATTTTGCCAAGAGGCTTAGTGAAAATGTCTGCAACATTATCACACGTTTTACAATATACAAGATGGATTTCTTTTGATTGAACTTTCTCCCTGACAAAGTGGAATTGTGTATTAATGTGTTTAGTGTTCTTGTGAAATACTGGATTATTATCAATTTTGATTGAACTTTGGTTGTTGCATCTGATTGTTGTTGCATCTTTTTGTTCTTCCCCGACATCCTGGAGAAGTCTCCGCAACCAAACTACCTCACATGTTGCTCCACGCATAGCTTGATACTTTGCTTCCACTGAAGACAAGGAAATTGTGTTATGTTTCTTATTGCTCCATGTAATCACCCTGGATCCAATGTTGAATGCATAGCCTATTATGGATCTGCGGTCGTCTACATTTCCAGCCCAGTCAGAATCTGTAAATTTTGTCAATCTAACATCAGAAGAATCAGTATAAATAATACCATAGTTTATAGTTCCTTGTAGATACCTTAAAACACCTTTTGTTGCATTCCAATGACTCTCAAGTGGTTTGGACATGTATTGCCTTAGCACACTGAGTGCATAAGCCAAATCTGGTCTAGTAGTGGTCAAGTAGATTAAGCTCCCAACCAGCTGTCTATAAAGTGTCGCATCTGCCTCTTTAGAGCCATCCTCACTCTGAATTTTAATGTTTTGTCGTAGTGGTACTGCTACAGCCTTATACTGATCCATCCTGAATCTTTCCAGTAGACCTCTAACATACTTACCCAAAAAAAAAAAAAAATTAAAATTTTAAATTTAAAAAATTAAAAATTAAAAAATTAAAATTAAAAATTAAAATTTAAATATTAAAAATTAAAAATTAAAAATAAAATTAAAATTAAATTAAAAAATAAATAAAAATAAATATAATAAATAAAAATAAAAAATAAAAAAAGAAATATTGTCCTGAATCTCTCCAGATCTCAAGACCCAAACAGTATCTTAATTCACCAAGGTCTTTCATTTCGAACACCTGTGACATTTATTGCTTGATTTCTTTTATTAGAGCAATAACATCACCTGTAATAATTAAATCATCTACATACGAAGAAATCAACACTATGCGCCCCTTTTCATCTTTCATGGTATACAGATTAGGTTTGTTTTTAATTATGTTGTAACTAAGTTGCAGAAAAAATGAATCAATATTTTCATACCAAGACTTGGGTGCTTGTTTTAGTCCATATAAGGCTTTCTTTTATCTATAGACTAAATGTTCTTTCCCTTTCTGGACAAACCCCTCAAGTTGCTCTAAATAAACCTCCTTTCAATTCCCCATTTAAAAATGCAGATTTTACATCTAGTTGGTGAATCATCAAATGTTTCTTAGTAGCTAAAGCAATCAACATTCTGATACTATTTAGTTTAGCTACGGGGGAAAAGGTTTCTTCATAGTCAATGCCTTCTTTTTGTGAATACCCCTTTGCTACCAATCTAGCTTTTAATTTATCTATGGTTCCATCTGCATTAATCTTGGGTTTATACAACCTATGGTTTGTTTCCCTTCAGGAAGTTCAACTAGCTCCCAAGTGTTGTTTCTAATTATAGATTCAAATTCATGTTCCATATCTATTTTCCATTCACTACATTCATTTGCTTCCTTATAACTAGAAGGTTCAATAACATTCATCATACTAGTTATAAAATCATTTTCCCTGTATCTAGTAGGAAATTGAATCTGCCTACCTGTTCTTTTGAGCGTTGGTATAGCTTCTAACCCATTCTGAGTTTCCTTTGATGAACTCGGCTTGATTGTTGCATCTGAATTCTCTTCTTCTGCCTTTTTCTGCTGATCATGGTTGTTTCATGTTTCTTCACTTCCTTCCACCAAGAACGGAATATCCCATTCCTCATTGCGCTTATTAGATTCATCATAAACCTGCTCATGGAATATGACATGTCTACTAACAAAAATATTGTGAGTAGAGGGATTAAATAATCTATAAGCTTTAAATTGTGAACAATACCTTACAAAGGTACATCTGATGGCTTTTGAATCTAGTTTTCTTCTATCTTCCTTTGGAATGCGGGCAAATGCTTTAGACCCAAATACTCTTAAATGTTTTACCGCGGGCTTAAATCCATATAATGCTTCATAAAGAGTTTTAAACTCGAGACTCTTTGTAGGACTCCTATTTTTCAAATAAACTACAGTATTCAATGCTTCAGCACAAAAACCATTCAAAATATCTTTACCTTTCAACATTCTCCTAGCACATTCCACCAATGTTCTGTTCTTTCTTTCCGCTACTTCGTTCTGTTGAGGAGTATGGGGTACTGTGAATTTCTGTAATATCCCATGGTCTTTACAATACTTGGTAAGTTCCTCCTTCTTGCATTCTCCCCCTTGATCGGAGTGGAGAATTTTTATGTGCTTCCATGTTTGCTTTTCAATCATATATCTGAACTGCTTAAAGTATTCAAATGTGTGACTTTTCTTGCTCATGAAATATACCCAAGAAAATTTTATGCAATCATCAACAAACAGTAAAAAATACAGTGCACCTCCTAATGACTTTGTTTGCATGGGTCCACAAAGGTCTGTGTGCACTAATTCAAGCATGTCTCTCTGTTCCCTTTCTACTCGAACATGGAATTCTTCTCTATGCACCTTTCCTCATGTACAAGCATCACAATCGTTATGCACTTGTTTTAATATAGGAAGATCTCTTACCATTTCCTTTTTCTGAAGTAACAACAAATCATTGTAGTTTATATAACCAAATCTTTGATGCCACAACTCTTTTGTGGTCAAACTCTCTGTTGTCAAAGCTCGAACTAGTGTTGGTCTCGCATCCAATTTGTACAGACCTCCTATTTGAATTCATGAAGCAATAGTCTTCATGCCATCCAACAGATCTTTAATATAACAATTATATTTTAAAAATTCAACTTTGAGATCTTGATCTGTAATCATGGATACAGAAATCAAATTCTTAGGTAAAATAACATATTCTCCCACACTCTTGATCTGATGACTTCTATCATCACCAAGGTAGATTTGTGCTCCATTGTTGATTTCTTTAAAATCTTCGAACCATTGTTTGTTCCCCGATATATGTGTGGATGCTCCCGAATCTACATACCAGGTGTTTGCATCAACATTCTCATCAAAGTCTACCATGAACAATCTGAAGTCCTACACATGATTATCATTTGCAAGATGACTTGCATGTCTTTTCTACCTCTGTTATTGTTCACGATATTTCTTCTTCCTGCACTCCTTAGCCATATGACCAATTTTTCTGCAATAAAAACATTTAATTTCAAAGTTGTTTCTATTCAGATGCATACCTTGAGTTTGGTTCGGTCTTTTCTATGGGTTTCCTCCGTTTTGCTGTGGTGGATTTCTTTTTCCTTTGAAGAAGTTCTTCTTTGCCATTAACGCAAGATCTGCACTCTAGGGCTTCAGAGTCAATCTTCTTTCTTCTTCTTGCATTGATATTCCTGTCAATTCTTCAAACTTTTTGATTGCCTCTCTTGCACTTATCCCATTGATAAACATTTGGTAATCATCGGTCATACCATTCACGGTAATTGTGACTAAATCTGCATCTGCAACTACTTCACTAATATCTGCCAATTTGATTTTCAGATCTTTGATCCTCAATATGAAGGAAGCAACTGTTTCGCTTGTTGATTTACATTCTCTGATATGCGGTATGATGCAATCTTTCCTTGACATCTTCAGTAGCGTCCTTGCTTTACCTTCCCTCTTCTCCCAATCTGGGATCAATGTTGCTCCAGCTACTGGCTTTGGCTCATCCCCATTTGCAATCATCTAAGCACTCTGCACTTCTGGCACAATTTGCTTCTTGAATTTCTAATTCGAATAATTGGAACCATCAAGTTTGTTATGCTTGTTCAAGTATGCTTCAATTATTTGATTATTCATCTTGATGATTCAAAATAAATACTTGACAACATATATATATATATATATCTATATATATATATATATATATATATATATATTATATATATATATATATATATATATATATTATATATTAGAAATAAAAATAAATAAATAATAAATAATAAAAATAAAAATGATAGATCTACCCTAGATATTTATCAAAGACAGTGTTTGTGATACGGATCTACCTGATCTGCAATCAGTCCAACAGATTCAACACCAACAAAGGATGCAACTTCCAGTGTTCAACACGACCTCCATGCATCCATGTTTCCAGTTAGCCAATTCGGCATTTTCCCGCAACAGGCAGCAATTCCTCTGTTACACCATGAATTCCTCACAGATTCTCTAGCTTCTCCTCGACACCAGCAAGAGGTCAGTGCCCTCTCAAGCTGCAAGTGGGGCAACTATCGAGAAAAAAATAAATCATCCCTGTAGCTCTGATACCATGTTAAAATGAGATGCTTGAATTAATAAATAAAAAACTCACTGGTCAGCTCTACGAAGGAGAGTCTGAACCAGGAGAGTCTGGCTCTACAGAACGCTCTACATTCTCAATATACTTCAAACATTATATAGCATACATGGTTTTAGGGAAGTTAGAACCATACCCTAAGAAATAGAAACCAATTCATATCCTAAGGTCTCGTGAACCAACTCATACTATTATAGGATTCTCCATTATCTTCAACACATGTAAATGTAAATGTACATTAACATTACTTTTTTTTTCTTTAATATGCATTAATATATCATGATATATATTAACTCTAGATATATATGGGAGGGAATAACAAAGGCACAGAGTGATAGAGGTGGAGAGATAGGGGCACTGAAAAGTGAGAGATGGAGATAAACTAAAGCAGAGAGGAGAGGAGGAATGAAGAGAGAGAGAGCGAGAGGAGTGAGAGAGGTAGAGAAGGGTAAGAGAGGGAGAGGGAGAGAAAAATATGGAGAGGGGAGAGAGAGGGAGGGAGATAGTGAGAGGATTGGAGGGCAGAGAGAGAGAGATGGGGAAGAGAAAGGAAGGTAGGAGAGAAAGGGATAGAGAGGAAGGATGGGAGAGAGGACTTGTGAGAGAGGAGAAGAAAAGGAGGGATAGAGAGATGGAGTTGGAGCTAAGGAGGGATAGAGAGATGGAGTTGGAACTCGAGGGAAGAGAGGGAGGGAAGAAGAAAGACATAGAGAGTGAGAAGTGGATAGAGAGAGGGAGTGACAAGGGAGAGATGGAGAGAGAGTGTATGTTTAGGGGTGACATAAAGAGATAAAAAGGAGACATAGAGAGAAGGGGGTAGAGAAAGAGAGAGAATTCACTAGAAATCACAATCTTACTTGAAACTATTTAAATAACGAGAAATCACAGTCTTACTTGAAACTATTTAACTAGCCTAGATCCGCCTTAACTTCAGATCTATCAAGCGCGGAGAGGGATCAAATCTCTCCCAGTGCAAACCTTTCCTCAAGTTTTGCACTCAAAAAATAGATTTGCACCTCAAGAGATTATATCCCTCTCGGCGCTTGATAAATCCAAAGTTAAAATGAATCTAAATTAGTTTTAAAAATTTAAAACATAAGTACATTTGTTATTTTTTTAAATATTAAAAATTAGTGAATCCATTTATAAATATTATCCCTTAAGAATTTTCCTTTTATTATATTTTCTAACTTTATTATCTTTATATAAATTTATACAAACTCCTTTAAAAACACGTACCTATTTCAATTATCAAAAATCAAAATCACATCAAAATCAAATCATTATTAATTGGTAACATATCATTTGCAATGCGATTTAAATATATTCTTGTAATTCACATTTAACATTCTATTTAAATGTTTTTAGATGATTGGAAGCTTAGTATTTAGCTGATGGGTGTTGGTCTCATACGCACTTTTTTAATAAATATGACTATTTTAATTTTTTTAAATATTTATGTTTAAAGTTTTAAATTAATATATAATTAAGAAGCTTTTTTAAATTAGAAATGCTTATTGGACACTTCAATTTTGTTAAAGAATGGACATGTTTAAAAGGTTCATATGTCCATTTAACATAATGATCCGAGTTCCTTAATGAGATCATCTTAACCATATTTTTATGATCTCCTTGTTCTCTAATATATTATGTTGGTTATTTTTTGTTTTGTTATGGAAAACTAATTTTTTTTAGATTCCATTCCTGCATTCATAAAAAATATTATATTAATTTGTTTTTCATTTGTTAGTATTGTTGTGTGGAGAGGTGGTTGTGTGAGATGGGGAAGAGTTAGATATAATGTAAGAAAAATTGTATGTTATTTTTTTAAAATATTTTATTTAATTATTTTAAATTTTGTTAAATTTATTTAAAGAAAAAAAGGTACGTGAGATGTGGTGTAAAACAATGACTGATGTAATCATATTTAAATTTATTTATTTATTTATTTTTTAATTGAAACGGTTGTTATTTATTGAAAATTTCAGGTTGGGCAAAGCCTAATCAACCATTTTACAATTCGTGGATTTTACATGAGCTCCTTTCCTGGTTAGGGGATAATTGCCATTTTCATAACACCTGCAGTTATGCTGATCATTTCGCTTTGTTGAGTGCATCCTATGTTTGCCAGTCTATCCGCTTCCTTGTTTAGATCTCTGAGTATGTGAAATGTTTGCACCGAGGAGAAGTCCTTCAGGATTCTGCTCACTCTTGAGAGTTGTTTGTGTAATGTTGGATCCTTGAGCCGTTTCTTGCTTATTAGTGACTTTATCAACAATTTTGAATCCCCAAAAATAAGGATTTCTCTTGGGCTTTCTTTTATGGCTAATTGGCAAGCTTTTAAAAGACTGAGAGCTTCAGCCTGATTGTTGGTTTTCGTTCCTAGTCCCCATCTGAAATCTTCTTTTTCTCCGTTTGGGTAGAAGATTACCCCTCCTTCTCCTGATGTGCCTGGATTGCCTTTTGAGGCACCATCAAAGAAGATAGTGCACTTGCCCTGGGATTTCCACCACTGTTGAAATCTATCCTCGGATTCTCGAATCTGCCATCTTTCCTTATGGGTTGGCCGAGTGATTGTTGAAGGTCTGGCCTTGTATGAGAAGTCATCCAGCCATGCCCTTTCCTCTATTCGAAGGGAGTTGTCGTCTTTGACTGAAGAATGGTTCAAGGTTTCTAAAAGGAGTTTCTTTGCCTGTTTTGCCACTTTTTCTGTTGGTATTTCATTTTGGTTGAAGATGATTTCGTTTCGGGCTAGCCATAGCTTCCAGCATACATATTTTGGGGCAACAATCCATACCTTATACCATAGAGATTTGCCAGTGATATTGTGAGAATAACTGGCTTTCCAAGTGGAGAACATATTTGCAATCGAACAGTGAGTTGTGGGTCTCACATTTAGTCCGATCAGAAAGATAGACCAAACCTTCTTAGCATACTCACAAATAATAAACATATGATCTGAGGTTTCCAGTGCGTTTTGCATAGGACGCATTGATGGGGACCTGCTATGTTCGTCCTACACAGGTTTTCTCTGGTCAGGATTTTGTTATGGACCAGTGTCCAAAAGAAGAAATTGATCTTGGGTATGCTAAAATTGTCCCAAACCTGCTTCCACACTGATTTCGGGTGTGGCGAATCCTTTTTGCTTTGCATCTATAAATATCCCTGTCTTGCTGTGTACACCCCCGTCTTTCCCCATCCCCAAGTATCTTCTTCATCTTTATGAACTGGAGCGAAGTCTGAAATTGCCTCTTTAAGGGCGTTTAGCTAAGGGATTAGATGCGCTGGTGCCTTGGGAAAATTCCAGCGTTTCCATTCTCCTTTGTTGTCCCAGCCAACGATGTCTTCGATCTTCTGAATTCCTTTTGACTGTAACCATGTTCTTATGTCTGATATTTCACTGTTTTCTTTCAGAGGGGGGTGGCCCATGACTCTGTCTTTCCATAGCAGAGTGTTTTTGTCGTTCCCAGGAATTTTGTACAGGTGAGTTCTAAAGAATTCGATGACTTTGTTGCCTAGCTTCTAGGCTTGCGTTCCTTTTGGAGCTTTCTCCGGGATGAAGGATCTAATTGACTGATGTTTGAAGTATTTGAATTTTAATATCTGATTGACTGGGTGATTGGGCTCAGCGAGAAATTGCCACAGTAATTTACAACCCAGCACTACGTTTGCTTGCAGGGGGTCTCGGATTTGGAGGACGCCTTCCTCTATAGGTCTTTTCGTTGTTTCCCATTTAATTAAATGGAATCTGTTATCATTTCCTCGCCCTCCATTCCACAGGAAATTACGCATGATGCTGGAGATTTCGTCTGAGATTTGCTTTGGGGCCAACATTAAGGAGGCCTGAAACGTTGGCAATGCCGAGAGGACCGATCTAATGATCGTGAGTTTACCTCCTGTGGTAAGCCAATAGCCCCCCCACCCTACGATCTTTTTCTTAAACTTCGATATCACCTCATCCCATAGATGATTCCTGTTGGATCCCATTGTTATTGGGAGACCCAAGTATTTGAATTTATCCCAATTTGCGTATCCGTTGAAGCCCAGATCGTTGGCAATTCTGTCGATGGCGTGCTGCTCGATATTCCATCCATAGACATCGCTTTTCCTTTCGCTGATTAATGCTCCAGAGATGCTGCAATATTTTTTATGTATGGTTCTGAAGGAGTTCACAATTCGTGGAGATGCGCCCCCAATCAACAGTGAGTCATCAACAAATAGCACATGATTTGGGTCGATTTCTTTCATGATTCTGATCCCAGGGATGTTTCCATTTTGTTTTTCCAAGATCAATTTTCTGCTCAGGGAAACTGCCATCAGGATGTAGAGAAATGGTGAGAGGGGGCAGCCCTGCCTCAATCCCTTGGTGGCTAAAAAGAAATCTGTTGGTCTCCCATTTACGATTGGAGCTATCCAGATCTTCTCCAGGCAAGCTTTGATTAAATTTATAAAGTCCTGATTAAATCCAAAGGATGAAAGGACCCTGTACAGAAAGGAGTGGTTCACTCTATCAAAAGCATTACAGATATCCGGTTTTATAAGCATACCTTATTCTTTGCGTGAGCGGCTCGAGTGCAGGGCTTCTTGGACTTGGATAGCGTTTTCCAGGATGTGTCTTCCTTTCACAAATCCCCCTTGGGCTGGAGAAATGAGCTTTTTCAAGTGATGTTTGATTCTGTTCGCCAGAAGTTTGGCCACTATCTTATAGGACGCATTGCACAGTGAAATCGGCTTGTATCTGTCCAATGATCCTAGATTTGTTTTCTTAGATATTAAAGCGAGGAAGGTTGAGTTAATTCCGCCCCCAATCCGTGCCTTTCTCATAAATCCACGAATCATTCTTAGGAGATCAGGTTTGATTAGCTCCCAACAGATTCTGTAAAAGTGGATTGAAAATCCATCGGGTCCTGGCGCTTTGTCTGGCTCCATAGACCAGACAATATTGGAAATCTCTTCTTCCGTGACTGAGCTCGTAAGGTTTTCATTATCCTTTGTGCTGACTAGCTTTGGTATGTTTGCAAGGAACTCTGATATATCTTCCTCACTCCCATCCTTTTCTGCAGTAAGGAGAGTCTGGAAATGTTTCATTGCAACTTCCTTGATTTGGGCAAATCCTTTGCATACCTGTCCATTTGATGTGGTAATTTCTGCTATGTGATTTCGGGTAAGTCGAGCCCTGTACTGTCTATGGAAATATGTGGTGTTTCTGTCCCCAGCTTTGAGCCACAAGTTGCGGGACTTTAAGTGCCAATACTCTTCCTCGCTTTTGAAGGAACTATATGTTTTCCTTTGTGCAGATTTTTCTTGGTCCAAATCCATGGGGTAAATATCTTTCTCTTCCAATTCAAATTGCATTTCTTCCAACTGGATGACAACCTCTTTCCTCTGGTTGGTGGGGGTTTTTATAGGTTTCTTTATCCATTCTTTTAGGGCCTTCTTTGCATTTTTCATTTTTTGCTCCCACACATAGCTTGGGGAGCCTGAAACATCTATTCTCCAATTTGTTTGAACTGTTTCAAAGAACCCTTCTCTTTCTGCCCAGAGAGGACTGAAGCGAAAGGGGAGAGGACCTAGGTCTTCTTCTTCTTTCAGGCAGAGGAGAACTGGTTTGTGATCTGAGGTGAGTTTTGAAAGAATCTCCCCATCATTATAGAGCTGCTGATGAGGAATCTATACAGCCTTCCTGCAATATGATTATCTCCTGTTCTGTTGTTGGTCCAAGTGTATTTTCCTTTGTCTGGCTTGAAGTCTACTAGGTCCCTCTGTAATATCATATTCTCCACTGTGGTGAGAAAATGGTCTCTTAAGTAAATCCCTCCTCTCTTCTCTTTAGAGTCAAGAATTATGTTTAGGTTGCCTCCTATAACTATGTTCCTGGGATTGATATGGTCTAGAAACTCCGAGAATGTCTTCCAACACTCTTTATTTTCCTCATAGTGTACAGGAACATACATATTAAACAAAGCTAGGTTGAGATTGCTTGCTGTGTGGCACAATTCAGTGAATATCCAATGCTGGGTCTCGAAGGATCTTTCTAGAGAAAAGGAATTTTTTTACCAGAATGTACCTATTCCTCCAGTTGTGCCTCTTGCGCTAACAGCCTTTCCAGAGTCGAATTTCCATTTGGTGTTACTGGTATTTAGAAGGATCTCCCCTTCTACCTTTGTTTCTTGGAGCATGAGGATGTCTATGGGTTCCATTTTCAATAGATCTTTAACGGCTTCTGCCTTAGTGGGATTCCCCAAACCCCTGCAGTTCCAAGAGACCAGCTACATCATTTACCACTTGTTGGGGTAGGCCCTCCTCCCTTGGGGACACTTGGCCTGGTATTCCTCCCAAGTGTCATCTCTATGGTAGCTTGACTGCCCAGGGTTTTTTGCCTTTCTGACTCTTCTTCCCTGGTTTCCCTGTTTGTTCTTCTTCCAACTTTTTTTGTTGGCCTTTCAAAGGTTTCATCGTCTGATGAGCCCATATTCTCTGTGTTTTTCTTCTTTTGTTTGGTTATATCTACATAAGAAGGGGAGGAAGTATTACTTGGGGTTGGGTTTAGAATATTACCTGGTTCTAGAGTGTCGTTATTATCCAGCTGAGGTAGATCTTCTCGCTTTGTCTCTGGAGGAACTGGAGGTGGCTTGAGAGATTCAAAGGGGTTTTTTTCCTCCACGATGCTGATTGTATCTCTGCTTCCAGTGTTTTGATTGCTTGCACTTTCATGCCCTGCTTTATTCTTTGTCTCTTTAGCTTTATTTTTGTTATTCTGCCTGTTGCTTCTTGTTTTCTTTGCTTGTTTCCATTGTTCGCCCTTTTCTTTCTCTGATACCTCCTCATTTCTCTTTTTGCAATATCTTGCGAAGTGCCCGTACTCGTGACAGTGTCGACACTTGAAGGGCAGTTGTTTGTAGTCGAGCTCTTGGATGTGTGTCCAGTCTGCCACCAATAGTTTGATTGCTTCTAGTAGTCTGGTTTCTAGGTCAACCTCTACACAGATACGGGCGCAGGAGTATTGATCGTTCCTCGGTGCCTGATCTATGTATCTTCCTAGGGCATTGCCAATAGATTGTAGCGAGTTCTGACTCCAGCAATGAAGGGGAAGGTGCGGGAGACGCACCCAAACAGGGACTGTCGTGGGCACATCTTGTGCTGGATCGAAGTATAGGGACCATTTGTTCAAGTAGAGGACTTGGGGACCCATGAAGTATGTCCCATTTCTGAAGATCAGGCTTCTGTCTTTTGTGTTATCAAACACGAAAATAAAGAACCCTTTGCCTACAAAATGGCTCTTTATTCCTTCATTAACCAGTGGTATCCAATTTCTTTTAACCCATTCTTCTACTGCTTTCGGGGATGGCCACAGCCCTATAAACTGGCCAATGAGGCCTCTTTCTGCTAGATTCAACATTGTTCTGCAGGTTTCCTCCACAGGCAAGGTCACCGTGGGGATTTTGTCCAGTTTTTTCACAAACTTTTGTTGCGAGCTTGTGGTCGGGCATTTCCCTGTAGCAGCTATAAGAGATCTGAAGGCTTCGAGCTCCGGGGGCGAGGGAGGAGGGGCCGTAGGGCCACCTTCGAGCTCCATGATCGCGCGAAGGAGGGAGGGGTCAGTCGGGCGCAGCTAGGGTTGCAGCAGTGCAGTAGGTTTTGTCTCAAAACTCCATATTTTAATTTAATTGATAAGCACATAAAAACTTATTTTTTATTATGATCTTAGCTATTTTAAATTATTTATTTATTTATTTTTCAATTATCTTCTATTAGCCTTCCAATATTACAATTTTGGGTTTTATTATTAAGGTTTATTAGCCTCCTATTATTTCTTAATTTTCTCTTATGAAAAGAATTGTTTATCACTTCAATATTTTAATTTTTTTGAATTACTAATATATATTTTGTTTCAATTTAAAAAAAATGATTTAGTCTCTTCCCTTGATATTAATCTTCACTTTCTCGTTTGATTATATCAAAGATTATTATTGTTATTTCTACTTTATTTACTATTGACTGTCTTTTATTTGACCTATAATAGGGTGGTTCCCTCTTTTATTATTATTATTATTATTATTAAAATGTCCCTCATTATTAATTATTTCATTTAAAATAAGGGTTTCTTTCTAATTGTTACTTTCTAGCCATTTAATCTAATGCCAAGATCTGGTTCTACAACTTGTCGTGATGATGAACCACACTATTTGGTTTGAAACATGTCCGCAAATTAGTTCTTATGAAAAAACTTAGTAATCAACTTAGTACTTACAATAAACTAACAATATAACAAGATTTATAATCGTGGATATTCACCTCATTTTACCATGGATATTATTAACTCGTAGAGTTTGTTACAATACCATGGGCCAATACCAATCCCCAAAAACCAAAACTCATTTCAAAATCTAAACATTTTATTTTATAACATATTTTAAATTAAATCTAAAAGAAAAAAGTATGAGAGAGATATTGTAATGTACCATAAACATTTTGACTTTGTCAAATTACATAAAATTAAAATTAAAATTAAATTGAATAAAAAGATTATTGTGATGTAAACATTTTAATTGGGTCAAAATAAAAATAAAAATAAAGAAATATAAATAATCCTATGAATATAAAATAATAATTAATCCTATAAATATAAAAAGTGGGCCATGGTATTGAGAACCCATGGTATTAATCCATGGTATTCATGTGGAATGTATCCTATTCAAAGGATGAAATTAAACCGGCTTAGATCCATCTTAACTTTGCATCTACCAAGCGTCCATAGGGATAAAATCTTTTTTCACTCTAAAAGATGCTTTCATATCAAAATATTTGATCTCTTGGTAGATCCGGAGTTAAGATGAATCTAGGTTGCTAACATTCGTATAGTTTTCTTTTAAGAAAGAATATTCCTAACTTGAAAAATTCTTATAGTTATCTTCTAGGAAAGAGTATTTCCAACCATGCAAGTTCTAATAGAATAGAAATTATTCCTTATTGAACCATGACTTTCCTCTAAATAACATTTTGATGTGCAGTGTATCAAAATTATTGATAGATAAGTAATTAGTTCCTAGTATTTGGCACTAGACACATTCAAGATAACAAATAAGAATTTAAGCATGTGTTATATTAGTGATTGTAATATCTCTAATTGATTTTGCAAGTTTCAATTAGTTTTCGATGAATTCCATTGATGTTAATTATGTAAGTGTTTGTAATGATCAATGAATTGCATTGATGTTAATTATGTAAGTGCTTGTAATGATTTTTGGTATAAATTGCTTAAAAAAATGATAGCAATAGTCAAATACAAGTTATTATTAAATAGTAGGAAATGATGGTTATGTAATTCTAGTTTTGTTCATTTTTTTGTTAATAAGATTCAAGATGTCTATACCTATTTAGAGCAATTATAGGAAGTGGTGGAGACTTTAAAAAAATTATTAAACTTTCTATGCCCATAAAAACGGTTGAAAAATGTGCAACAAGAAATGCTAAATTTAGAAAGTGCTAAATTAGCACTTCTAAAAATAGTAGTTTGGCCACCTTGGGTGAGAGGTGAAGATGCTAAAAATAGCATCTTCTAAAAATAGCATTTATGGGTCCCTTCCTATTTATAGCAGTCCCTGGTCTATCTATAGGAAGTAAATTCGAATTTGGTCTTACCAGCAGTTTGGAATATTAATTAATTAATTCTCCATGAGTTAATTAGTTAAGGAAAAGCAAACTTGAAGTCTTTGTGAGAACATGCAATTATTTATCCACTAATTGGGAATGTTTCTTTGATTTGCTCCACTGATTGAGGAATTAAGGATGAGTTCTATATTGAGAGAATCAGTTGACTTAGTTTAACTTAGTCAAGTTCAGTTAGATTAATTTAACAAGCTGTTAAATTAATGAGATATAGTTTGTTGATGCTTGCATACATGAGACAACTATTATTTTCAGATAAATGTGTATTCACTCATGGATAAATGATGCATGTCAGTTCTGTCAGAGACCCAGTTGAGATCAGATGTGGGACAGTGTAGTATCAAATGCTAGGATATTTCTAGTAAGTATTCCTTGCATGGGGAAGGGAAATAGGAGCTTGGACCCGAGGTGCAGCCTTTATATACAGGGCTAGGTAGTCCATGAGCATCATCATAAGAGTACAGAGAGAGCAGGATAGCTTTTGAGTTGATTATTTTTGTATGTTGTTGAGGATTTCCACTTGATTGAGAATACAGTGTTGGGGTTTTATGCTAGTGCTTTCCCCAGTGATATATTTTATGTTATGTGTGATTGATTCCTTCTTATCAGTTATATGTGTTCATGCTTGATGTTGCTCATGGTTGATTAGCTTCCACAAAGTTTATGGTAGATGTAGATCTAGTATTATGCTTTAGTACATTGCATATATCATTTTAATCTGCAGGTGAAATATCTACATGATATCATTGAGCTAGCTAAATTGTAGACAAAATTCTACATAGTATCAGAGCACAGGTGATCAAGGAAGAACAATATACAAGAAGGATTTTGAAGTTTATTATTCGGGATATAGATCTCAAGTTCTTATCACATCTATTTCATCGATGGCATTCTATGGTTTGAGGCTTGAGTATGCCCTTGATGGCAACTCAAACTATATAGCTTGGAAGGATCGCATGAAGGTAGTATTGGAAGATAACGGCCTTAAGGACTTCATTGATCAAGAAGTCCCTAAGCCTACTGATGCTATTCAACCGGCGGAATGGAAGAAGTGTGTGGGTATAGCTAGGAGAATTCTCTTGGAGGGAGTGCAAGATCACATTGTCTCGAGCCTCTATGGGAAGAAGACTCCATTTGCAATGTGGAAAACATTGAAAGATTTATATCAGAATAGCAGTGATCAGAGCAAGCTGGCACTGAAGGACAAACTTTGAAAGATCAAGTGTGAAAAGGATGAGACGATCTCTATGTATTTGACCAAGCTCATCACATGCAGGGATGAGCTTGCAAGTGTAGGGGTCATGACAATCGATGATGATATGGTGAGTTAGCACTCCTTGTCCTTACTAAGAGCTGGCATAGCTACCAGGACTCGGTTAATGGAAGGGAGAAACTGCCAGATTGGGAATGATTATGGTCGAATTTGATGCAGGAGGTGATCGGACGGAGCACCAGAGACGGTTCTTCATCCATGGAGGATGAGGACAACTATTCCTTAGCGAGTAAGGCAAAGAAGGGGAAGGAGAAGGTTTCTCTTTCTGATTCCAGTTCTTCCAATGGTGGGAAGAAGGTTGACAAATTGAAAGTGCGATGCTTTCGTTGTCATGAGGTGGGCTATTATGCTAAAAATTGTCCACAGAGGACATCCAAGAAGGGACCTGGGGAAGGATTTGAAGGTGAGGCACTTGCTTCAAAGTTTGAGTTAGATTTCACACTCTTCGCATGCATGGTTTCATCCATGGTGGGAAGTGGTTGGTTTCTTGACAGTGGAGCTTCTTTCCATATGACCGACGACAAGAGTTTGTTCAATACTTTGGAGGAGAAAGATCTCCAGATACTCATAGCAATGGGTAATGATGAGAAGTATAGTGTCTCAACTGTAGGCACGGTTATTTTTTAGAGGGAGCATGGAGCTCGCCTTACCTTGACCGATGTCAAGTATGTACCAGGACTGAAGAGAAACTTGGTGTTGATCGCAATGCTAGAAGATAGAGGCTATGATGTAGTCTTCAGTAAGGGAAAGGTTTTCCTTAGACACATCATCACTAGACAGGTGAAGCAAATTGGTTCACGGGTTAAGAACCTGTATGCTCTTGAGGTTCAAGATGCATGCAAAGCCTTGAGCAGTAAGGCAACTGATGGAGACTTGGTGGTTGAGAGGGAGAGTATATTACTTCTCAACATGTAGCACCAGAAGAAGTCTCAGACGATTATGGAGGAGCCACGATTGGTGTAGAAACTTTAGGAGGTTGTGGAGTAGCCACAACAGGGGAAGCTGAGTGGAGATCGAGTAGAGACATCTACTCATGTAGAGACCTCCAGTAGGGGGAAACTTCGAGCCAGATGGGCAGAGGAATCACATGCAGCCATACCTCTAGGTAGGAGGTGAGGCGATATAGAGTGATCGTCCCAAGGAGGAGGGGTAGGATCCTTGAGTTACCCAACCTCTTGGATGAGACCTTGCTACGAGAGCATCAATGTCGAGTAGCAGGAACTGACTGATTGGGTAGAGACAAATGCGGATGGAGTGGTAGAGAGAGCTACAGTGCAGGGAATCCCAAGACAGCGCAGAGCATGCAGGCTACAGCAATGCGAGAGGCACAAGTGTGTTGCATAGTGCAAGGTAGCACAAAGAAGGGTGCAACGGTGCGAGATGCATGGAGGTGTTGCAGTAGTGCAGAGGTCAGAGAGGGAGCACTTGTCAGCAACAGGTAGAGCTTCAACATCAGAGTATGTTTCTAGCCCAACACAGTGGTCAGTTGGGAGTTTTTTTTGTTCCGAGTGTTGCTGGAGCAACTGCCCTTGGTAGATGTCTTGCATGCAGAACATTCCAGAGTTACAGGATTGGGTTCGAGAGGAAGCCTTTCTTGTTGAGAGCGAGTGTTGAAAAATGTGCAACAAGAATTGCTAAATTTAGAAAGTGCTAAAAATAGAACTGCTAAAAATAGCACTTCTAAAAATAGCAATTTGGCCAATGAGCATTTTGGCCACCTTGGGTGGGAAATGAAACTGCTAAAAATAGCATCTTCTAAAAATAACATTTCTAGGTCCCTTCCTATTTATAGCAGTCCCTGGTCTATCTATAGGAAGTAAATTCGAATTTGGTCTTACCAGCAGTTTGGAATATTAATTAATTAATTCCCCATGAGTTAATTAGTTAAGGAAAATCAAACTTAAGTCTTTGTGAGAACATGCAATTATTTCTCCACTAATTGGGGAATGTGTCCTTGATTTGCTCCACTGATTAAGGAATTAAGGATGAGTTCTATATTGAGAGGATTAGTTGACCTAGTTTAACTTAGTCAAGTTCAGTTAGATTAATTTAACAAGTTGTTAAATTAATGAGATATAGTTTGTTGATGCTTGCATGCATGTGACAACTATTATTTTCATATAATTGTGTATTCACTCATGGATAACTGATGCATGTCAGTTCTGTTAGAGACCCAGTTGAGGTCAGATGTGGGACAGTGTTATCAGATGCTAGGATATTTCTAGTAAGTATTCCTTGCATGGGGAAGGGAAATAGGAGCTTGGACCTGAGGTGTAGCCTTTATATACAGGGCTAGGTAGTCCATGAGCATCATCATCAAAGTACAAAGAGAGAAGGATAGCTTTTGAGCTTATTCATTTTGTATGTTGTTGAGGATTTCCACTTGATTGATAATACAATGTTGGGGTTTTATGCTGGTGCTTTCCCCAGTGATATATTCTATGTTATGTGTGATTGATTCCTTCTTATCAGTTATATGTGTTCATGCTTGATGTTGCTCATGGTTGATTAGCTTCCGCAAAGTTTATGGTAGATGTAGATCTAGTATTCTTCTTTAGTACATTGCATATATCAGTTTGATCTGCAGCTGAAATTTCTACATGATATCAGTGAGCTAGCTGATTTGTAGAGAAAATTCTACAAAAACATATAGGATTTTAGTGAAAATTTTTCATGTTTATAGAGAAAAATATGTCTAATAAACATAGAGTATATTTGATCCTTATCATTCACAAAATCAAAAATAAAAAATAAAAAAATAAAAAACTATCCTAAACAATACCAACTTAACTCCTTTTTAGTTAGCCACCTCCTTCTTGTGGAGCCTAGAAATAACTTTGTACTCAATATGTTTTTACCAATTCTAAAATTGAAATGGCTATTGGAATAAAAGGACTATGAATGAAATAACCATAAAATTCACCTTGCATTTATTTAATATCATGATAAACAATTCACTATACATGATATTTGAAACTGTGACCATAAAAACCATATTTGAATTGTGACCATAAAAATCGATCATCCAAAATTCACTGCACATACCATATTTGAAACTGTGACCATAAAAACCGGTCATCCAAAAATAAACTGTCACTCCATCCCCCATATCTTATTATAATTTTTTTTATCTTCATAAGCATGTCTTTATACATATGTTGAATCGTTCTATGTCGTACAAAAACATGGATTGCTTTTGAATGTTTCTCCTCAGGATAAATATGTGCTAAGTATATTTTAGTAAAGGGATTCCAAACTGGAAAATGCTTGAATTGGAAGGAACCCAACATGTAACACATCTAACTTCCTAAGTCATGTTGAGGAGAAAAGGGCCATAAAATTATACTTCTTTTTTTCTATTTTAAACCCCATTTCATAGGTTACCAAAATACTCTGCTCATTAAAAGCTTTGATGATATAAATTTCATCAAATTCTAAAGTCCAAGTTGCTAATTAGAGCCCTTTGAAGATTCCACCATGTACGCCATGTTAAAATGCATGTGTCACCCCAAGAATGGTTTCTTGTTAGTACAAGGGCCACTTGGCCATTCGTAGTCATATATATAGTCGTTCATCTCTTTCCATGGACTCAAATAAACATTACTCCTTCTGCACATAAGGTTCTCACCCATGTGTAAATTTTATGCCAATTTTTATAGGGGTAAATTTTTTAAATTCCTCTCTGATGAGAACTCAATGCTCTCAAATTTACATTCTTATTTTGATAATATTTCCAACTTAATCCTTTGCCCAAATAAAGAATCAAATTAAATCTCTTGCCTCGTGGCATAAATTTAATTGAATTTACTAATGTAAAAGCATAGAAAATTTACATTTTACAAGTGGTTTTCTTCTTGTAGAGAGATACTGGTCAATCTTCTAAAAATTTAGTAAATGTTGAAATCTCCATTGATTTAGGGGAAAATACAAGATCAAAAAATCAAGATTACCTTCAAATTAAGAGAGGGAAAAGCTTGCATATAAATTGAATTTAGACATTTCTCTTAATTGTAATATTTGTTTTGTGAAAACATAAGATTAAACTAACATTAACACCAAAAAACTTTGAATTCAATTATGTATATATATTTTCCATGCTAGTGTGAACTATTTTAAACTAGGTAAGCTATCAACTGCTCCAGTTGCACTTCCGTCAATGTCCTTTAATCCCACTCTCTTGGAAGCCATTGATCCTAAACTACTAAAAGGAGGACGAACACCTGCTAGATCAAGAGACAGCGATATGCATGGCAAGAAATATTTAGCTAAAACCAAAGAGAACTAAGGAACAACATGCAACATACCTAGGGATTTACTAGCAGGGATTTAACAATTCTTTCTAGGAAGCTGGGAGACTGGTTGTCAAAATTGCAGAAGGCAGTCTAGGTTGTCTAGGAGGCTAGTTGGCTGCTGGAATTGTGCAATGCACAATCCAGGCTAGCCTGTTGACTGTTGGAACTGCGGAATGCGCAATCTTAGCTGGCAATGGTTGCAGGCACAGTGACTGCATTGCGCAATTTTCTAGGTCAGCAGTCACTGTCCCTCAGAATTACGCAATGCAAGACTAGAGGAAAGTCACTGAGCAAAAATGTGCATTTCCTAAGAGGAAGACAGAGCCTTCCTTCTCAGGATTGTGCAATGTTGTCTTGGTGAAGCAGAGTCCGAGCCAAGGCTGCCCAGACCCGTCGATGGGCAACTGAAAGAAAATATGAATGTGAATGCATGGCGATTCTGAGTGAAAGAAGGAGTGAATGCTTGTGCATGCAAATAGTGAATGAAAGATTTAGAAAACAGAACAACATGCATGTGGGTAAAGCGAGTCGCCTAATCGGCAACCGTTCATGCAAAACATTTTCATGCATTCGATAGCAGTGAGATGCTAACAAAAACTGAACTAGTGCTAGTACAATCTAGTATGCATGTAAACGACAGTAAGTGTTCACAGAAATCAAGCAAGCAACACCCACACAAACCAAAACACAAAAAGTGACAGAAATGTTGCAAAAGACAAGCTAAGCGACTTACCCATGAATAGCTAAGTTGGATGTGTTGAAGACTCCTGGATGTGTTGTGGGATGTTACAGCTCCAAGATTGATGTGAATAAGTGAGCTCTGAAGCGTTGAATAAATAAGTTTGAGGCTCATGACGTGCATGCCACAAATCTAGGAAAAAGCGACACTTGGAGGTAAGTGTTATGTACCTAGGGGGGGTAATATGGGGTACCGAGGGAGGTACCCAAGGTAATAATGTAATAATGGGATGGGCCATAGTAATAAATAAGGTGGTTAACCCATGTCATGTAAGGGACCACAAGTAGTTAATAATAATGTAAGGGGCCCATGGTATTAGTTGATGGTATGAGGAAACCATGGTAATGATGCATGGTATTGTATGTATGAGGCCTATATAGAGGCTAGAGACTCCACATGGAGGGACATGAAGAGAAGTATTCTTGTATGAACAGGCATATGGCTTGTGGAGTATTCTCCTTCCTTAAGGAGTGAATGTATGGTGTTGCCCTACCTTAAGGGTTTGATCAATAAAGAAGAATTTCTATCTATTTCTATCTTTTATTCTTGGGTTATTTCTATTATCATAATATTTTTGGTTTTGATATACAACAAGTGGTATCAGAGCACTTTCTTGGGCACAAAAGTGGAATTTTTTTTTTACTTTTTGCAGGATTTCAAGGGCGGCGAGTTTGCAGATCCGATCTGTACGTTTTGGTTCAAGATCTGAAAAATCTGATTACAGATCTGTATTTTTTGTGAAAAAATAGCCGATTTCAAAAAAATAATCGGTCAAATCGGAGTCTGGATGAAGGAGACATTGCTGATTTAAAAATCAGTGGGGTTGCAGATAATTTTTCAGGGCAGCGAGTTTGCGGGGCATATCTAGACATCCTGGTGCAAGATCTGCAAGATCTAATTGCATATCTGGAATCTTTGTGAAAAAATACCCAAATTCAAAAAAAAATCAGGCGAATCGTAGTCCGGATGAGGGAGATATCGCTGATTTAAAATCAGCACTTTTTTCAGAAATTTTGGGTGACGGCGGGAGAGTAGCAGCGCAGATCTGGAATTCTAGTGCCTAGATTAGGATTTCTATCACATGGGCAGATGCATAATGATTGCTCCATTTCTAAAAACATGTCATAATAAGGATTCTGAGCAATATTGACGAAACTGTGACAATTTCAAATTTTCGCCCATTTTTTTTGTGATGGGGTACCTAGATCAGAAATTGAAGGCCTTGTATAGATTTGATGGCTCTCATCCAGCCAAATGGCTAGCAACAATGGAGAAATATTTCGAATTGGATCACATCTATGATGATTACAATCAGCTTAAGATGGGGAACAATTACTTGGACTATGAAATACGGCAATGGTACATAGGGAATCAACGTGGCTATGAAAGGTTCTTGACTTGGGACACCTTAAAAAAAGCTCTTATGGACCAATTTGACCGTAAAATTTTTGTGGATAAGCTCACACAGACAAACACACAGCCTAGCAAAGACTTTATTTTTACAGGAAAGAAGGAAACCAAGGAACCAAAAGGGTTATTTTTTGCTGGTATCTCTGTATTGCAGGTTCATGGAATGATTCAGAAGGAGAAAATCATTGTGTCTATCAATCCGAGTTGCAAGCAAAATCTCATAAATATCAACTTGGAAAAAAAATTGCAAGTCCAAACAAAACACATTGAAAATACACAAGTGAATGATGAGGATGTTCAAGTGTACAAGGATTTGAAGATTTCTATGGATAAGTATGTGTTGCATGGTGATTTTTATGCTTTAGAGATGGATTCTATGGATGTTGTTTTGGGATATCCTTGGATGGAATCCGTAGGTACTATCAATATTAATGTATAGAAGAAATTCCTGAAGCTACGGTATAAAAAGAAGAAAATTACATTACAGGATATTTCCATCCATACACAGGTAGAGCACATGGAGGCTGAAGCAGAAGATGTTCAAGGGACTGACATATCAGATGATGAGCCTTTGATGATCGACAACCAAACACAAACAGAGGTTGCAGAAGAAAAGGTTACAGGTGATGATACATCAGAGAAGGGCTCAGTGGTTGAAGTCATATTGAAAAAGAAGACACCACAATAGGCACCACATCAGAGTGAAGTCAAGCAAAAGCCATTGTGGGTTAAAACTTCAACATATCATCACCCACATCACCCCGCAAGACAACCATCAAGATGGCAACCAGTTAGTCACAAGGACAACAACCCCCACAAGATAGATAGGGAGAAGAGAAGATCCACCTACTACACATCAACGCAGAAGAGCTACCACGGTCAACTTCCATCTCAAGCGAGCGAGGCACCAGCGAGATCGAGGGTTCACCTTTCTCTTGGATGGCTAGATGCACGTGCATGGTATCAGTGGACTACTCTTTTGAGTAGATCTTATTATTTGTGTTCTTCGCATGTTTCGGGGACGAAACATGCTAAGGGGGGTGGAATGTTATATACCTAGGGGGGGTAATATGGGGTACCGAGGGAGGTACCCAAGGTAATAATGTAATAATGGGATGGGCCATAGTAATAAATAAGGTGGTTAACCCATGTCATGTAAGGGACCACAAATAGTTAATAATAATGTAAGGGGCCCATGGTATTAGTTGATGGTATGAGGAAACCATGGTAATGATGCATGGTATTGTATGTATGAGGCCTATATAGAGGCTAGAGACTCCACATGGAGGGATATGAAGAGAAGTATTCTTGTATGAACAGGCATATGGCTTGTGGAGTATTCTCCTTCCTTAAGGAGTGAATGTATGGTGTTGCCCTACCTTAAGGGTTTGATCAATAAAGAAGCATTTCTATCTATTTCTATCTTTTATTCTTGGGTTATTTCTATTATCATAATATTTCTGGTTTAGATATACAACAGAAATATTCTCAAACAATCTTTACATGTAACCTCCAGCTGCTAAAAATAGCTCCCTAAAATCTAAGGATGCTTTTTTCATGTTGCTTTTTCCTATTCTGGGAAAGAGTAGCCCATGCATGCAAGTTAAGTTTTCTCGGTCCTGGATGGAATGGTCAACTCAATGGCACATGGAACAGACTGCTCAGTTGAGTGGAAAATTTGCGCATTTCTGGGAGGGAACTGGGCTGATTGCCCAGAAGGATTGTGTAATTTCTGGGTTGAGCAACCCTGCTGGGAGGAATTGCGCAATTTTTTCAGTGAAAGGTGACAGGCAGATTTGCGCAATTCTGGAGCCCAGCAGGCTGCCATATAGAACTGCGCAATTTCTGGAGGGAAGGATGGTTCCCCTTCATAATTACGCAATTTCTTGAGGGAGTTGTTCAACCTACAGCTGGACAAATTCCGAAGAAACAACCTGTGAGGGGGGTACAACAAGCCATCATGCACACGCTGGAAATTTGCTAGAAAATCATTGAAGCTTGTGTACTTGACAAGGCAAGACATGTTGTTGTGTAAGGTTGGTAGAGAGGCTCCAAAATGAAGCTAAGGAAAAATTTCGGAAGGTGGTTGTAGTCGCTACAACACTTGGCAACACACTGGTAGAATTCCAGCTCTCTGAATGGACCTTATTCGTGAAAAGCAAGTCTAACGAAAGAGGCTCGGAAAGAAGGGAGTCATCCTTCGTCGAGTGTTGATGCTCAAGCTCCCATTCATACTCTTCATGAATGACAACGCATGTTGGTTGTGCAACACCAACTCCGTCGATGGCTTAATCCTCATTCACAACAAGTGTAGAATCCAAAATGGAAGAACAAAAGACAACATCATCCGAAGAGATGGAGGTTTTTGTACATAATGCATATGACAACTCGATGGAATCACAACTAAATATACACGAAAACTAAGTGAAGTGATGTTGGGAGGATGTGACTGCTGAACTGATGTGTGTGCTTGATGTCCTACATCACTCTTTAGTGGTGGAGATGTTTTATGAGGGGATGACGGACAGTCACTTGTGACAGTGATCATATCCATCTATGATTGTGCAAATCCATCACTAAAGTATGTTGAGCAAGGCTTGGGCTCATATTTCTTCTTGGGATTGATAGATTTGATAAGGCAATATTCGAATCTATCAATGAGATATTGAAACTTCATCTCACTTCTCGAAGCTTGAAACTGCAAAACACAGAAGCCTTGCCAAAAATCATCAGGTGATTCATGCAGAGCCTTCCGTTTTTGTAATAGTTTGTGGTCGATATGTTTTGGATGAAAATGATGGAAAGTATCTTCAATAAGATCATAGAATTTCTCAAGTGAGTGCACGCTATCATCCAATAGGCTGCACAACCACTGATTTGGGGATTTGCGAAGTGTGTATGCAAGCAACAGACTGGCCTTTTTGTCAAAACATCCATCTTCCTCATCAAGCATGGCAAGGAAGTCATGTATGAACACAAGCCAGGCCACTTTACCTTCACCACCATACGTGTATGTAGACAAGAGATCAAAAAAATCCCTCATGATGTGGACAGGTTCGGCATGTGAAAAACATCATGGAGGGTTGAGAATGCAAGACTCCATGATAGCTATGCAAAGGTTCAAAATATGATGAGAGGACACATCTTGTCATCTGGCCCTCCTAGCACCAGAAATGTTGACATGTTGGACCTGCCAACATGTCAGGGATATCCCAGGTAAGAAGCCCCAATTAGACCTCATATTGTTTTGTGTAGGAGTCCTGGTAGTGGGTCTTACAATAATGCCTTAACCGCGGTTTCGCACAGAGGCAAGTAAGATGTCCCTGTTGGTAGCAAGGGTGTGACATATGCAATAACTCAAGGAAGGTGCATGAGAGGTTCTAACACATGGAGGATGGGGTAAGTGTGCCCCTTGGAAACCTGTGAAAGCACGCAATTAAGAGAACACACAAGCAAAGATGCATCACAATATGGAAGGAAAGTAAGCTAGCAATCCAAAGTTATGGTTAAACCAACAGCACATTTCAGAAAGATTCATACATACATATATAGAAAATAGCTACACATGCATGCGTAAGCAAACATATACATATATCATTTAGAGTAAACAAGATAGCTTAAATACAATACCACATATGCATGAAACATGTTGGATCTGTTATATAAAGAAGTGTAAGTTCCAGCCATACAATACATCCATGTCCAACCACTAGTTCTGACAATAGAACGTTACAGTCACGACTGCCTGCTCCTCCAAATAGATATACTAGCTCTGCGCAGTGGAGAAGCCAAGGTTCGTTACAATACTGTCCAAGCTTTCTCAAAGATACTCCTATTGGAAGCTTTGCTCACCAAAATCCTATACAATGAGTTATGAGGGACTATATATAGCAAAGGGTGGGGTGCCCCTTGACATTCCCCTTTGTGATTGTTCATCTACCCAAATGACTCTTCATCTAAACTATGATTGTTACATCCAACTATCGACACTTGAACTTACACTTGACAAGATATTACATTACAATGCACATGTACCCATGTGAGACAAAATGGCTTGAGAAAGCCATGCAAGGCATCACTATGACTCGAACAACTGCTGGAAGACCAGTGCTTTGATATCCTCACAGTGGTCGATAGTAGGAAATTGATGCCAAGCTCAGTAGTCCACAATGGTGTCCGTGTACACTAAGGTGACATATTTTTGGAAACGAATTCTTGCCTCCATAGCATCCGGGTACATTTCTCGGGCTCCTCTATCCAACTCATTTGATAGCATGTGCATCGTTGTCTTGAGTGCGGTCGGACCGGAAACATACTTGTCGATGGTGTCTACACTGATTGACAAGTCTGGGTTGGTGGCTATGCACATCAACTCGTCAAAGTACGAGTCAATCTCTAGTTGGACCCGTGCCTTTGTCTTCGCTTGGGTGAGTGTCCCAATAGATGAGATCACATGTGCGCGCACAATAACATCCATAATCTTGAATACACATGCATGGGAAGACTGTAGACTAGTGATGAGCTGCGAGAGATATTCATAGTTCCGGATCTGACTCCGGATGTGTGCCTTCAGCTCGACCGCTCTAGGATTCATCATCTTAGGCAAGTGTAGCGGGGCTCCCTTGTATCTCATCATCCATGTTTGCATGTAATCAACAATAGCATGCACGTTTGACAAGATATGTGATCTTCTAGCACATCGTTGTTGCCAACCGTTGAGATGGATGAATGCCTTATGCACAGTACCAAACTTGGAATACAATGTCTGCATGACTGTGTCAAGCGACAATACTTCATCCAATATTTCCTTCTTTAATTCTTCTCGGGCGGATGTTGCAACCAATTCTCCTCCCTGCTTGGTCGTCTGTAGCTCCTTAGCCATTCGCTCGTTCTCAACTACCAGGAAATGAACACTCGAGCTAGTCGCTTCGGCATATGCTTTGGTACCATCATCCAATGTTGTTGGATGTTTGTGCATGTCAGACACAATCACTCATTCCTCAAACTGCGTAGGAGATGTATGATCCTCCAGAGTCGACACTCTGCGATATTGCACAACTCTATGTTGATACTCGTTGAATGAGATGTTGTGCATCTGTCCTTCTGGATGATCTCAAAGGATCTCAATGTCTCCTTGGTCACTTGGGACTTGCTTCTCTTCTAGATATAGTGAAGCTAGTGAGTCAACCTCTTGGTCGTGAGGCATGAGGTCAATATCTTGCTCTAACTCCTATTGCTCCATATATGTATCCATCTGTTCAATTGCTTGCTCTATCTCCTCAGCGAAGTCCTTCTCCCGTGATGATTCACCCTGTCTACCTGATGCCAATTGTTCTGATGAGTCTACTACCTGTACGGGCGCAGTTTCATCTGTTTGTACAAGTTGTGTCCCCTGCTGTACCTATTCCTGCTACACTTCCTTCTCCTATCTACGTAGCTCCTGTTCCTTTCGGAGTTTCTCCTTCAACTCATGCAACTCCTTATTTGTTTCCTCCATTCTCCATTTCTCTCTCTACCTTTGCATGTTTCTCTTGTCGCATTATTGCTTGTTTTCCTCTATTGCCAAAACTTCTTTTTGCACAAGTGGTTCTACTCGGAACATGCAGATTTTCTCTTCCTCCATGCCATCGATAACTCTCCTCTTTCCCTTGTTGCGCACTGCTATGTTTACCTCTGTTGCTACTGCTTATGGTACTCTCCGGGATGCTACTTCGCTACCCATTCCACAGCGAGGCTGATCAGTTCATTGGGTCTGGAGAAGTTGTAACAATATCTCCATGGGTTTTCCTCCACCCAATGACATGCCCCGTGGATCCAGTTAAATTGTAATCTCGTGCAATGGCCTTTCACAAGACATTGCGGGTCATACAAATTGTAACTTCGTGCGTCAAATGTATATTTCTTCATCTCCTCTGCTTCGACATCTGCATGCTTGAAAGTTTGTATCTCGTAAAACCTGATCCACAACGAAAGAGCGGGCCAAGGTGCCTTCTTCTTCCGGTGCAGCCTAGCTAATAACCCTTTCGAGATGTGATATGATACTTCTTGCATGACGAGTTTGTCCAAGGAAAACTTCAAGAGAACATGCAGAGGCTTCTCCGTGCTGTACATTTTTATGAAGGTATTGGACGGTGAGGCATACCAATCTGCTATATAAATCAGTGCCTCTATTTCTGCCTTCGACATGCAGGGTGGATCATGTTCGAATATCATCTTGTAAATCGGGGTGACAAAATGATCAGACAGTTGTGTGATAACTCCTCTAAAGCTGCATTCGGACAAAATATTACAATAAGTGTTCATAGAGGTCTCCGCCGATGTCCATGCCCACTTCAAGCAAGGGAACTCCTGACGGGGACGGGAACAGATTTCATTCAAGATGTAGGCAGACATGTAGATTTTTTCTTGCATACCTTTGGGCAGCTGTCAAGCCCTTGTTACTTGTTGCTTCAGTTGATGAGCCAACATGTCGAACCAGTTGCATGCTTTGCCTTCTCTGGCCAGCTGGTCCAACGCGATCACCCAACTCTGTGGGAAGGTTTTCATGCTTTCTTGGCCATACAGACGACATGTAAAGATAGCCAAGTATTGATATGTCTTCTACACTATCTTCGTCTTATAGACCTGGTTGGGTGTCATCCTGAATTTAGCCAGCTCTTTCACCCAATTCTTCAAGATATCTCGGGAGTTGGCATTGCTATTGGGTATGCTGAAGGGAGTCTCCATGGTGATCACGGGTTTCGACATATGATACATCTCATCATAATATTATGCCCTGAAGGTAGTAATCTCCATTTCACTAACACTGTTTAATGTCATCGTCTCTGGATCAGTGTGTGAGACAATCCAATGTATCATGTCCGCGCATGAAAGCAAGGGATACCTGCATGCAATCTGGTACAAGCCGGACTTGTGGATGTTCACATAGACTTGGCAGTCTTCGAGGTCTTCCCCAAATTTGCCTGCAAATGCATCATTGAACTCTTTCTATTTCATCTTCATGTCCTCGTCTACAATTAGCTTGGTGTCTTCATAGATCGGCAAACTTATAGACACTCGCTCAACTGTTGCTCCAGTTGCACTTCCGTCAATGTCCTTTGATCCTGCTCTCTTGGAGGCCATTGATCCTGAAATACTAAGAGGTGGATGAACACCTGCTAGATCTAGAGACATAGTTGTTGGATCAGGTGCACAGCAAAACAAACAATTAAACACACAGCAGAAGCACATAAACACAAGAATTAACGTGTTTCACCCAACCAATCTGGGCTACGTCCACCAAACATAGGCATCAGGAATATATTAAATCAAATTGGAGATTACATCAAGAAATCCTCACACTCTTTTAGAAAATCATCCAAATGATTGCCTGTTATATAGCATAGAGAATCTAACAGCCTCATAACTCCCTCACATCAAGTATAGGAGGCATTAACTCCCTCCCAACAACCTGGAGCTAATCTAGGAACTGAATCCCTATTGTTGTCATCCTTCAGAGATTTTTGCATATTTGACTCAAACAGAAAATCTCAACAATCTCCACCTTGACAACAATTCACCTGATGCCCTGTTATTATTATTTTATCTTTTCTACAAGCCAAGAGAAGCCAAACACCAGCGTAGCTTCTCCAACAGAACTGGTTTCGTGAACATGTCTGCACAGTTCTCCTTTGTATGCACCTTTTCAAGAGAGACTCCCCTTTCAGTGATAACCTGTCTTACAAAATGGTATTTGATTGGAATATGCTTTGATTTACTATGATAGGCCGGATTTTTAGCCAAATGTATTGCACTTTGACTGTCACAAAGTAACCTGATGTTGTCCTGTAACCTACCAAACTCACCAAGCAAACCTTTCAACCAAACCGCCTCTTTGCAAGCATGAGAAGCAGCAATGTATTCTGCTTCAGTAGTGGACAAAGCAACAATGTTCTGTAGCTTTGACATCCAGCTTATAGCTCCACTTGCAAGAGTAAAGACGTACCCTGAAGTTGATCTCCTCTTATCCAAATCACCTACAAAATCAGAATCAACATATCCGCAAACAAATTCACTACTCTTATTGTAAGAAATACAATAACTACTTGTGCCTCTCAAGTGCCGAAGCACCCATTTCACTGCTGACCAGTGTTCTTTACCCAAATTTGCCATGTACCTGCTGACAACCCCAACGGCATGAAAAATATTTGGTCGCGTACAAACCATCGCATACATCAAACATCCTACTACATTGGCATAAGGAATTCGAGACATATAATCCTTTTCTTCATCTGTATTAGGACATAAACTCGAAGAAAGCTTAAAATGGGAAGCTAAAGGGATCGACACAGGCTTCACATTGTTCATACCAAACCTCAAAAGTATTTTCTCAACATACTTCAGTTGTGATAGCCACAGCTTACCATTACTCCTGTCTCTGAAAATCTCCATGCCCAAAATCTGTCTTGCCGCTCCTAGATCTTTCATATCAAATGTCCTTGCCATCTGAGTCTTCAACCTGTTGATTTCTTCAATGATTTTGCTTGCTAAAAGCATATCATCAACATATAACACTAAGATAATGAACATGCCATTATTCAACTGTTTGAAATAAACACAATGATCATATTCACTTCTAACATA